>CAKAOI010051828.1:0-23784 GCA_916701655.1 Sebastiscus albofasciatus
TAACCCTCAACCTCAGCCTAACTAAGTAGTTTTGTTGCATTAATCTAACCAAGTTGTTTCCTGTGAAGACAGAAGTTTATTTTGAAATGACTGGAGTGGAAATTGACATGTGTGTCACATGTTGTTGCACATTCGTTGGAAAACACATGAAAAATTAGGAATAACTTTTCATAAGATATTATACGAACCGTTGTATGAGGATACGCTGATTTATTCCTACATTAGTCAGTTTTTCTTTGGTCTATTAGAATATAAATACCTTCAATGTGGGAACTCATTTAGTTTATAGAGTATAAATGGTGCTTTAGGTTGAGGTCCAGCATTAAACCAAAGACAAAAGCCCCTCAGACTAACACAAGGCTCGGCTGTTGCCAAGTTGGAGCTCTGTTGGTGCAGCAGGTACAGAAAACAGAGCCCAGCACTTTAATGCCAACAAAAGCCTTTTTGTGAGGCAGGTATCGAGTTGAAGAAAGGACAAGGGGGTCTGCTACTCGAGGTGAGCAATTACAGTGGTGATGTGCTAATCTCGGCCACTGGCACCATCTCAAGGTCGGCCGTGGACCACAGAGAATGTGGATTTTATATATCCACTGTTCTCTCCTTATCTTCTACTCCTCGTCTCTCTTCTTTTTTTTTCATTTTCTCCACTGCTTTCACACTCTCTTCCCCTCTCCTCGCTCTTCAAGCCCGACTACCTCCCCTGAGCGGTTTAGTGATGGACGTTCACACAGTTGTGAGTCAGTCTTGGCGGTGTGGAGGGCAAACAGAGTTTGGGTCAGACTGAGAGGAGCCAGAGTTGATGCCGCTGGCATCTGGGAGTCCGACTGACCTCCTGATGAACGGCAAATGTTGTAATAATCCACGTTTGGGGGCAATGTTTTGGCAAGATGAGAGAGGTTTTTCTACATTGAATTACTACGCTGTAAATGATATAACTTTGAACAGACATGCTTCTGTTTGAGCACAGTATATGGACTGCTAAAAGTTCTCAAACTGGCAGGGTGGGGATATAGAACAAACCCAGTAGTTAAAGGAAACTGATTAATGTAGAAACAATAAACAAAGTCTCATGCACTATCCATGAACTATCAAGACTCAGGCTAGATTCACTACCCAATGTAGAAAAGTAACATGATGCAATGATGATCTTATGTAATGACTCTGTCTCCAAGGACAACACACTCGGGACGGCCTTCATTTGCTTCCCAGCATGTTCAGAGATGGACAAGTACACAACCTTGCACCCTGACTCTACCACACACACACAGACACACAAACCATTTCCCGCCTCATATTAGCTTTGGTTGGATTAAACAACAGTCATGTCCTCAGCAGGGTGCCTGTCTCTGTCTGAGAGAAAAGCCTGAACAGCAGGTCAAAAACATAATTGGCTATTTAGCTTTTCTTCAGTCGTTGCTAACGGCATGAGCAGTTGGGATGGAAAACAAAGCTTAATACTTAGCATTTGGTTTAGACAGTAGATGGACCTTAATACGATATATTTTGTTGGCTGTGTTGTCTAAATTCAAGGTTTGAGTCTGAGTTTGTAACGTACCTGAAAGAAATAAATGCACATCTATCAACAAATCCCATAGACTTCCGTTAAAGTTAACGTTTTGGTTCTGATGTCACCACCCAGTATTTTCTTGAGTCCTGTCTAGGCGGTGATTATCTGGATACGTCTTACAGAAGAGGTCCGGTGTCGCGAATAATCCTCCTATAAGCTGAAAATCTGGCTGAGATGCACATGCAGCGAGGCTGACCTACTCCTCTGATCTGTGTAACCATAACACGGTTTTAAAGATGATCCTCTTTCAAGATTCATCTTTTCTTTCGAGGAAGAGCAAAATAAGTTATTCCAAACTATAATAAATTAAGGCATACCCTTTTATGTTTTTGAATTCACACCAATAGAAATGGAATTCGAAGCCACCGAGCGCGAAACTACCGTCCTGCTTTTGAACGTCAGACACTATAACAGTCTGAAACTTTCAGCACGTCTTTGGCGAGGACAGCAGAGTATTTAACACCAAGCTATTTTTGTAGGCGCTCTAATGAGGATCTTGACATCCTTTCTTGATGCTGATATATCAGGAGCGTGTAACCGCCCCCCAGCCTACACACAGCTCGCACCACACCACACCACTGTTATTTCACTGTAATGGCTATAGCGCAAGCATGCAAACTGTAATTCCTGTCAGTTCTTGGCGATCTTCAAAGGCCGCGGGATATGATCCATGGCACGTCCCCGAGAGGTCGCCAAGTGGATGAAGAGATAAGCTCTGGAGGAATTCAAAGCCTTCTCACTCTGTTGCCGGCCACCCCGTCGCTACACGAGGGATTTCATATCTGAGCCTCTTTCTGAAATTCAATGTCAAATTTACAAAAACTTCCGTCTGGATTCAATCTTTTCGGTGCAGTCGGTATGGTTGACACTCATACTTTGACCCTGATTGTTCACTAAAGCAACAGCAGCCGTGGGAACGGCACTCTCTTATATGTACAAATATGTTTTTTGAATATCCCTCTGACGTCCGTTCACTTCTGCCTCAGGGAGGCCTGAGCTCACAGGACAGCATAGCCGCCGTTAGCAAGTATAAAATCTACGTGACTTTATTTTTTAAATGAGCGTCCACAGTTTTCTGCAAGCTGAAACCACATCACTATATGATGTGATAGAGACTGCCATTACCAGAGGGTTAAATTAGAACTAGGAGGAAAGGGAGCTTTGATTTTTATTTCACAGTGACATTCATAATATTGATCAGTTCTGCTTTGGTCTACATTCAGCGCTGCCATAACTAGAGGTCTGTCATGCTCTGTGCTTTTTATTTACTGTCATGCAAGTGCTGAAATAGCAGCAGAATGAGCAATTAGTGCCATTCATGAATTGATTTTCACAGCATTGTGATCAATCTTAACAAGCACTATGTTCTTCTTCTGCACTTCACACTGAGCAATTGGTTCAATAGTGATCTACAGCACACCGAGGTCATCAGAAACAATGAGCGGGAGAGCTGAATTTGCATAATTTCCTTAAAATCATGAGTTACCTGGCATATTTTGATCTCGATTAATTTTTCTATAACGTGTCAGAAAATTGTCCTTGATAATTTCTCAGAAACCATGGTGACATATTCAGATATCTTATCCTGAAGCAATACGAATCCTAAATGCTTCAACGACTGTACAAACAAGCATGCACTTTAATAATTGTATTTATTGTATGGTTACAGTATTGTTAATGTAGCAGCATGTTTTTTGTTGTGTGTGTTATGTTATATGTTTTGTTGTTGAGAGCACCTAAATAAATTCCTAATCAACTGTTGATGTGTCAATAAATTATTGAATTTTGATCTTGTTTTGTCCAAAAAAAAATCCCAAAACATATTCAATTTACAATGATAGAAAAACAGAGAAAAAGCAGCAAATCCTCCCATCTGAAAAGCTGAAACCAGATAATACTTGCTTAAAGGGAAAAGACAAACACAGTCAGACAGAGCAGCTGAACTCTTGTTCTAAAACATTCATAAATAAATGGCTCACAGAACAGAAAAAGTGAAAAACTCTGCACACACTGATAACACTAAAACCTACAAACTAAAGGAACAAATGAGGGATGGAAATGCAGGCTTTCTGCCTGTTTCTGGTTTGCAGCTCTGGTTAAAAATTAGCAGGAGTGCTCTAATGAAAGTCAGCGACTTCACACTCTGGGTAAAATGATGAGGGCGTTCAGCCTGCGGGCCACCAGGCAACCAGGCTCCTGGTTAGACACTAATGCATTTTTACTGCCCACTGAATGTGATAATGGAGAGAGCACCTCCATGTCTGTCACACAGCACCATATAAACAGGAACATATTACAGACAAATAATAAGACAAACCTCTCAATTGGATTAGCCAACTAGTCCAATAAACAGAATAATACACTTGGGGTTTTACTGTGTGGAATATATAGACACAGAGAGAGCAGATTGGACTTCTAGGTACTAGTTCCCTCAGGTATTTTTATCACCTGAGGCTCTAAACAAAGCATATGGCCTTTGAATAGACACTGCAGTATATTGTTCAGTCTGTGCTTTAACAAGTGACAGCTTCCTTATTCAAATGCAAATGCCAGTGATCATTTAAAACAATACTAAAACACATCCTGGAAAGCTGATTTCTGGGTTTGTGGCTTTTTGTTCATATACCAGTGAGCTTGTCCATATGAGTCCATACAGACTTCTCTAACACCACAAATGAAAGCAACCGATGCAGGCTCACATTTAAACAGGACTCACTGTGAGCTGCTCTATTAAAGCTTCACCTTCTTATCAATTCAAATCAAATTCAATATGACTTCCTCTTACCTCGAGTCAAGAGGAGCAGGCTTCAGCAGATGCTTTGATGCAGTTCACACAGGACGCAACTCAGCTGAGGATCTCTCCGGCTCTGACATGTTTCATCTCCACCATCGATCTGCCAAATAATGCGCTCTGATCAGCAGCTTTCATCCGCAGATAACTACCGTTAGTTTGTCAATCTCATACGTTCAATAACCTACTGTAGGTGCCGCAGATAACCCGCTCTACTTCCAGCCTCCAGTCGGAGAGGAGAGAAAGGGAGTATAGTTGATGTAAATGGCCCTGCAGGCTCAGCAGTGCGCATCAGACGGTCCACTCTTCGCTCCAGTCAGCTGGTCAAAGCGTTGCTGTGGATGTGGATGTGATGCGGGCGGTGGGCCGACCTGTCTTTTCTGTCGCCTGTCCGATGTGAAGAAGGGAGGCTTGTTTTGTCGCTGCGGAGAGGCAGCGCCGCACCGTGCGCTCTGCATGCGCTCCCAACACGGATCAACAGCACTGCCTGCTGTATTGAGAGAGACACAGCAGGAAGGAGGACAAGCAGAGGCGCGGTGAGGACGCGCTCTGCCGCTCTGCCGCGACGCGCTCTGCCGCTCGGCTTCAGCGCGACACGCGTCAGGTTTGGCGTGGTGACCCTCTCTGATAGAAAGGTATGGAAAGCCGTTTGAGCATTTATTCCATTTCCTTGATATCAGACGTCAGTGTCCTCCACTAGTTCGGTCTTTGTCAGCACTAGTTGGACATTTTGTCTTACTAGTTGAACAAAAACTCTTACTAGTCACTGTTTTTCAGCAACTAGTGGCACTTTTATCCAACTAGTTCCAACAGAAGCCTTACTAGTGAGACTGTGCACCATACTAGTAGGACCAAAGTCCCAACTAGTCAGCTTTTTGACGCACTAGTGGACCTCTGGGCCCAACTAGTAATGCTGACAGTCTCATTAGTTAACTAGTAAGGTCAAAAAGACCACGACTAGTGTTACTAGTGGCTCTTTTTGGCCCACAGTAGTTAACTAGTAAGGTTAAAAAGGCTTTCAGTAGTTAACTAGTAAGGTTAAAAAGGCTTTCAGTAGTTAACTAGTGGACATTTTGGCCTTCACCAGTTAACTAGTTCAGGAAATTGTAGGTCACTACCTGTCCAGTGAGGTGAATATGTCCTTTACTAGTTAACATATCAAAGCTTTTGCAGCTTACTAGTTAACTAGTGAGACTGTCAGCGTTACTAGTTTGGTCCAGAGGTCCACTAGTGCGTCAAAAAGCTGACTAGTTGGGCTTTGGACCTTCTAGTGTGGTGCACAGTCTCACTAGTAAGGCTTCTGTTGGTACTAGTTGGATAAAAGTGCCACTAGTTGCTGAAAAACAGTGACTAGTAAGAGTTTTTGTTCAACTAGAAAGACAAAATGGCCAACAAGTGCGGTCAAATGTCCAACTAGTGCTGACAAAGACCGAACTAGTGGAGGACACTGACGTCTGATATCAAGGATATGGAAAAAATGCTGAAACGGCTTTCCATAGATTGGCCGATTTGAGTTTGATTTGAGGACTTCAGTCAGAATCCAGATCAGATGTATAGTGGTCAGGTCAGTTTTGCACATGAAAGCATTTTGCCTTGGTTGATTGCCACCATGCAAGGCAAGGCAGCTTTATTTGTAGAGCACATTTCAGCAACAGGGCAATTCAAAGTGCTTTACTTAAACATTCAAGAACATTGAGACAAAGTACAAAAGAACATTAAGACATAATTAAAACAGTTATAAAAACATTAAAGATTAGGAAATAGAAACAAGCTAAAAATAAAAGCTAGAATAGAAGCTAAAATAGAGTATAACACACAAGAGTAAAAGCTCTAGTGCAGTATAAGATCATTATCTGGTTTAATAAAAGGCAGCAGCAAACAGGAAAGTCTTAAGCTTTGATTTAAAAGAACTCAGAGTTGGAGTTGGTCCTGCAGTTTTCTGGGAGCTTGTTCCAAATATTTGGTGCATAAAAACTGAACGCTGCTTCTGATGTTTAGTTTTGACTCTGGGGACACTAAGCAGACCTGATCCAGATGCAGGGCAGCTTCCATATAGCTCTCTTTATTCTACTAATCAGCACAAATGCTTCCAAAGCACTCAGATGCTGTTGATTTGAAAAGGAAAGTTGAACCAATATGAAGTCTTATCTCTCTCTGTTGGAACCTGCTGACTGCAGTGACAGCAATGGAAAGTGGTAATAAAAACAAGTATACTGCAGCCATAATACTGATATTGATAGCAGTAGGCTCAGGGTCAGTTCAGGTTGAAGATGGACTCTGGTTAGTTTCACTAGGCTATGTGGAAAATGTTTTGTTTTGTTTGTATGAAGAAAAGACATGCTGTCAGTGCAGCAGCAACTTGTCATACCAGTACAGGACAGTGTACAGTAGACTTGCACTAACATGTACATAATATTAGTTTGGTCCTAGTTTTTAATTTTAGTTCAATTTCTAATATCTTATTTATGTCTTTATAGTTTCATATACCTCTTTTTAGGGTCTTTACATACTAGTAGAGAAAACAACATGATGTAATATAGCAGTGATCTGCAATTGGCAGCCCGCGGGCCACATCTGGGCCGCCAAAGCTTCCCATCCGGCCTGCAGAATATTAATGAATTCACTGTGACCGCTACAGCAGGTGCAGCCTGTTGAGCTCTCAGGATAGTCTATTTATGTCTGCTACTCGCACCTGCGTAACAAACAAAAATTCTGGAGTGTAAGTTTTACCCATTTTGGCAGCGCACCAGTTATTGTCTATCAGCTGCAAGTCGGCTTAGCCTGGTGAGCCAGGTTTGTCAAGCTCAACTTAGAACAATTGGTGTCAAACTTCGTCAACTGAAGTCGGGTATATCTGTGGATACACTTGAAACATTTAATTTATGACGGCGTCAACCGAATGTTTCGATTAGCGGAACAAAACAAAAACCAGACTGGACGGAGAGTCCGTCTCTCCACATCGTTCAGGCAGCCTCCCACTGCAGATTCACAACATGCCAAAGTAATAACTACTGCTATAAGATGTTTATCGCTGCGTACATTCGACCACACTCAATTAGACAATACTAAATTTAAACTTATGGTAACCACAACAATGTGCCTTCACATGTGCATTTTAGTCAGTCTGGTGTGCCTGCCCTGTAGGAGCGCAAGCTGCATTTCAGGAATTATAGGATTGCATTCTGCAATTACGTTTCCGTAATTACAGATTTTAACCATCACTCCTCAGTGGACTAGCTCCTTGGTGGAGGTCTGAGAGCGAGATCTATCATTATGAATTTCCCATGCTCTTAGACGTCTGTTCACACGGATACAGGCCAATAAAAACAACATTAATTTTGTAGGAAAGTGTAAATATTAAGCAACGATAGGCTAAATTATCCCTAAATACATGTTCTTTTTTATTCTTTACTGTCCGGCCCCCACAGTGTTAGAAAACTTCTGGCCCTTGGAAAAATGTAGTTGCTGACCCCTGCCATGTACTGCAGATGCCCCACCACATGCAGCTGGTGCCATTTTTATTTTTTTCTGCCCCTGCCCCTCAGACAGCCTGAGTGCGCCACTGCTAAAAGTCATTACATTGATAATACAACACTGGGTTAACTTTTCCCAGCACGTAGAAAACCATTTAAGAGAAAATGGATTGTTTTGACCCAAAGGTACATTTATGACAGTGAATTTGATCTATCTGTCTATTATGTGCGTGAGATATGTGTGTAAATAGTATCTATAAATTTCAGCCAATCATTGGTGTACCACACACCACTGTCACGTTTTGATTAACACTGAGAGGTTTATTTTGTTGCTTGCTCTGCATTCTGATTTTAATCCTGATATCTGCTCTCAAACCCACCTCCAGATGTTCAGCCGCTGTGTGTTTCTCTGCTGCACGCAGGATTTCTAGCATCAGATCGGGGCGATCATCCATTCTGTTTAACTGCAAATCTCCTTGTGTGTGTAAACTGGGCGCTTCAATCAGTTTTATCGTTCTGTCCCTGACAGTCACGGCTGTTAAATCAATGGCTTAGAGCAGCTGCATTACACAGATCTTTAAAGGGCATGTACACAAATAGTCATTCACATGCAAGCAGGATGCATATAAGAACGCAGTTAGAGATCGTACAGGGAGTTTAGAGTCTCCAGTGCACCTGGCTGGTGTGGAGTTTTTTTGGAAAATGGGTCTAACAAAGAGATTAAGTTTTAATGAAAGAGTATTATGGGCTTGTCTCACCTGTGAGGTAGCCTACTTCTTAGTCCCTTCTAGCTCCAACACCTGCAGTTTGAATAAGCCACTCAGTGATTACAAGCTTAGTGCTGGTCTGTCCTTAAGGGATGGTGTGCTGACACAACAGAGGAGGATGACTCTGCATATTTCAGCAGCATCAATTCATGGGTTGGTTGCTGTCTGTCGCCAGTAGCGCTGTCACCTACAATTACTCTCCTCTACATGGTGACTCAGCAACAGACTCCAACTTAGAGGGACACTCTTGAAATCACCAGTGTGCAGCAGCGGTGATATTACTTACGCTGAATCAGGCGGACAGGATGGGACAGCGGCCAAACAATCCTAAAACTCTCAGGATGATGTCAAACTAGTCAAACTACACTGCAGAGTGTTGCAGACAACATCTCTCCTGTTTTTTTCAAGGATGTACACTCACATGCTTGCATTGTTAGAGGTCAGGAGTGGGGGGTAAATCATGTGGTGCAAGAGAAAAAACTCCAGGCCAGCCAACCCTCATCCATCTGCACCACAAGCCAGCAGTCGCTCCACTGTGTGCATTGTGTGTTGGCCTGTGTGTGACCACCACTGGTTTATCTCTGTCAGATGCAGAAGACAGAAGTAAATAGACGATAATGGGGCTCATTGTGTAAAATCTCTGCTCTCTCATGGGGTATACGTAGGCGGCGGTATGAAAGAGGGACAAAATGTTCTTTCATTTTCAGATTGTGACGGATTAAATGGTTCTTCTGGCGGTCCAGTTTCATGTCACCATCTGACTAATGGGTGTTGTGCACACAATCCAAAAAATAACCCATTTGAAATCATGCTGTTGGGTTTCTCTCTCTTTCAGATTTGCACATATCTTAAGCACAAAGCATGAGACCAAAGTCTATCAGAGATAATTTTATGCATAATCCCACACATCACACATGTTTGCCTTCAAAGGGAGGTTTCACCCAAGAGACCAATCTAGCTTTTGTGCTGTAAACAGAGCCTCATGAGAAATCTATGGGAACAACAAGTTTTATACGAGAATTAGGGTCGCTACTTATTCATCACATGTTTTTGCAATGTGACAAGGACAAGACAAGACCTTCAAACTCTTACGTGATGCTAATTCATAACAACACACAGCGTTAAACACAATCCTTTTGATTTTTGTGCCTGTTTTGAGGTGCTAAGACTTATATTATGTGTCACATGAGATCAGGATCAGGTGAAATGCACTAGAGAATGGTCAGTGTCGCCTTTAGCACATCGAGAACAATGAAAGCTCATCATCCGGAGAGCAAAGTTGACATCAGTTCTGCACCAAAGTGATCAGGATTCATCCTCTGGGGAACATGAATACAAAACATAATGGTAAATAGAGCTGCAACGATGAATTGATTAGTTGTCAACTATTTACTTAATCGCCAACTATTTTGATAATTGGTTTGAGTAATTTTTTAAGAAGAAAAAAATCAAAATTCTCTGCTTCCAGCTTCTTAAATGTGAATATTTTCTGGTTTCTTTACTCCTCTATGACGTAAACTGAATATCTTTGAGTTGTGGACAAAATAAGACATTTAAGGACGTCATCTTGGGCATTGGGAAACACTGATCGACATTTTTCACCATTTTCTGACATTTTAAAGATTATTGATTAGTCGAGAAAATAATCAACGGATTAATCGAAAATGAAAATAATCGTTAGTTGCAGCCATAATGTCAATCACTTAAATAGCTGTTGAGATATTTCTGCCCGATCGACCAACTGATTTAGAAAAATAATAGTATATCAAAACAGTTACAGATTACAGTAGTGTTCTGTCAGTCAAGTATGATTAATCAACTAATAGTTTCAACTCTACTATTGTAAATATGCCTCCATTCGTAAACACATCTCCTTTTTTTATTTTTTATTTTCGGGTACATCTAAAAATTTTCCTCTGTGTGTGCAGTCCTTTTTATTATCTGGCAGAATAATATTTTTAGTCCACAGTTCAGTTTATAGTTTTATGATTTAAGATTGTATGTGTGTAATGTGTAGGTACAGTATACAGTATGTTCAGTATAGTTAAATTATACATTCTTAAGTAACTAATGTTGCTCGTTCAGTGCAATGTAGCCGTCCAAAATAACCATCACTTTGTGCACACTTGGTAGGCCTGTATCAACACCGTCAGAGCTAACTGTTGCCACAAACAACCCACACAATCGATTTAGTTTTCCTTTTCTCATTTTCCACTGGGATATTACAGCTCATGTCAATCAGCTGATAATCACGTGTCATGTTTATCGATCTGAGTAGTGATTTATTATCTGCCTGGTGGCCGTACACCCATGGGACCGATCAGTGATTCTCGATGGGATCAACAGTGAAACCTGCCGAGTCTGACACTTTTAAAAAAATAAAAAAATAAAAAAGACATCTCTCCACTCTGAGTTTTGTTTTTTTCTGCACTGTGATCATCATTTCTCACTGAGGAGAAACCTTACAGTTCCTTCCTGGAATAGTTCTCATCGATTTGACACAGGAATAACACGATCGATAAATGTAGTTGCTGTGCACTCTGTTTGACCTTTAAACCGATAAACGCTTGCTTCCCACTCCGCTGGAAGCTTTTTGGCAACAGTTGCAAATTACATAAGCGAGTTTTACAGCTTTGTGTTGTGAGTAATACTTTTGTTTGAGTGTTGTCAACATGGTGCATAAATTCAAGGACATTCATGGACATTGGACTTGTATAGCACTGGAAGAACTTTAAAGGACCAGTGTGTAACAATTAGGGGGATCGATTGGTAGAAATGGAATATGATATTAATAAGTATGTTTTCTTTAGTGTATAATCACCTAAAAATATGAATCGCTGTGTTTTCGTTAACTTAGACTGAGCTGTTTATATCTACATAGGGAGCGGGTCCTCTTCATGGAATCCACCATGTTTCTACAGTAGCCCTGAACGGACAAACCAAACACTGTTAACTTTTCCTGCTTGGGCCGCTCTCTCTCTCTTGCTTCATCATTCACTTCCCACGTAAACACACACTCTACACACTGACTCTGCTCCAAATGACCTTCGCTACTCTACAACAACTTTTCCATTCGTCTGATCGGCCACTGTAGTTCTTCTACACATTTAGCGCACAGGAGAGGCTTCAGTTGGTTGCAATCTGCAACCTCACTACAAGATACTGCTAGATCACTGCTCCTTTAAGCTCTTACTACTCAGAAAACACCTGAAATGCTGAATTCCTCTTTAACAATTTCCCCACACACACACACACACACACACACACACACCCACACACACACACACACACCCGCACACGTACACACACACACACGCACGCGCGCGCGCGCACACACACACACACACACACACACACACACACACACACAGCTCATTCAAGTAGCCCAAACAATGTGAAATCTTGCATTGTGAAACTAAAACAAACTTCCTCCTGACAACAAGGAAGCTGTATGTCTGCAGTTCTTCATTGTTCATACCTTGGTGTTGAGAGCATAGAACCATAAAACGCTGATTGTTTTCCATGACGACCATAAAGTGACATTATCACTGCAAAGCAATTCTACTCATCAACCTCATGATGAGTGAGCGACATTACTGCTGCTGCTTTACGTCTGTTCTCTTATGACTGACGCCTGTTAACAGTGACGGTTTCATTGTCATCTGAAGAGATGGCTTTCACACATACACATCTTCTAGCTTCCTGTATGTCATTACTGTGGTCGGCCTGCGCCCACAAAGACCCAGAAACGGTTTAGTCAGTAAATATTTGTCACATAGTGAAGTGCGATTTTATCCATCTGCACTATACATCACTGTCATTCCATATTCTGTGTGGTGATGGTGACAATCTGGGTAAACTGTAATGATGTGACTGACTGGAAGTCGTACATCAAGTACCGATGACAGATTCGCTCAAAGTGTGCCCTTCAGGGAAGCTGTGTGGGCCAGGCCTGGACTGATAAGCTTCCCTTGGCTCCATTAACACACACAAAAGTCCTTGTGTTTTTTGCATTAAGATTTTATCAAGCTAAGTCATGGCGGTCTGATTGTGAGTATGTTCTGTGTAGATGTGAACTATCCTTTCTGTTGAAAGATGTTTGTTTTCAACACTTCATATGACATATGCAGCACTGAAAGAACGTGATTAGGGCTCTCTGAGACAGCAGCATGGCATATTACAACAAATGGTGATGAAATGCCCTCAGACACGGATAACGTAGTAGACGTGAAAAAGAGAGCAGTTCTCACTGGTTGGTGTCTCGTAAAGGTCGAGGTGAAGGAGCAGGTGTAGCAGGATTTACTGAGGTGGTAGTCCTCTATTAGACCAGTGGTGAAGGCTGCTGGCATTAATAATTCAGCAATCTCTCTGAAACTACTACAAAAAATAGATCCTGCATTATTTAAAGGGCACACTGAATTAATTAGAAATATGAATTAATGATGAGATTATCCTTAGCATTCAACTTAAATCCCTGGCAGTGGCACTCCAGCAATCAAGGACGAATCACTTTTTCACTGTAGATTTTACACACCAAAAAGAAAAAAAATGTTCTGCTCGGAAGACCGAGGCTGTGAAATCAGCCAAGCGCTGTAATTGCTATTCAGGGAGCGTCTCAATGTCGTCGCTGCAGCCCGGGGTAGTTTTACCGGAGACCTACATCCTTCAGTCACCATAAAAAAATAATGATTCTTTCGTTGAGTTTCATTTGATCCCTTTGACTCTGTTGCCTGTTGTATCTCATTGGACACATCTGACACAGTCTGGGATGTTTTGGTCAGTCGTCTCGCTTCCTGTGCTATCGGTGTAACACACACTGCTTCAGCTTCAACACAATCACGCTATTGGTACAGATGTGCTTGTTTTATTAAAGGCTCTAATTTCACACTCCCGTACTCAGGGTATGCGGATGTTAATATTATCCAAGCTACTTTCACCAGCTAGTATAATAAGATACTTCCTTCTGTTCAAAGTCCAAAAGCAACATTGTGGAAGAACTACAGACATTGATGAATGATTAAGATGTGACACATGCTTTCAAGTGGCTCTGTTGCAGTCCCTCATATCTGCCAAACTGTCTGAAAGCTCCACCTCCTCTCTTTTGTCTGCACCGACTCCTGCCTTGTATTATTAATGACTGCAGTCTGCATGATAGGTGACAACACAAAGAAAAGTTGTGTGTGTGTGTGTGTGTGTGTGTGTGTGTGTGTGTGTGTGTGTGTGTGTGTGTGTGTGTGTGTGTGTGTGTGTGTGTGTGTGTGTGTGTGTGTGTGTGTGTGTGTGTGTGTGTGTGTGTGTGTGTGTGTGTGTGTGTGTGTGTGTGTGTGCGTGCGTGCGTGCGTGCGTGCGTGCGTGCGTGCGTGCGTGCGTGCGTGCGTGCGTGCGTGCGTGCGTGCGTGCGTGCGCGCGCGCGCGCGCGTGCGTGACTGATAGCAGGGGATATTATATTCAGTGTATCTCTTTTAGAAATATTACAGTTATGAAACTGGAGAATTATCGAAAGTTTCAAGTAGCAAATGTTACTACAACATCGATATGTTTGGATTCCCAATGTTTCACTGAGAACCATGCTTGCTCTCTTTTTCAGGAATGCCCTGATCACATTCACACAGTTACACATTCACACCTGGAAGCTGTCCAGACCACAGTCTGATCTGCTGGCCACTGAGCAGCTCCACTGGAGCAGTTGGGGTTAAGGGCCTCGCTCAAGGGCACCTCAGTGGTGGTAATGAGGGAGGCGCTGCTTAAAACAGACTGTGGCAAATGTGGCTACAACTAAGAATATGTTCGGGTTCCCATGCTTTTCTTCAACATTATTTATTAAGGGGGGGATTTCACAGAGAGAAATGGAACGCCCTTATCACATTCACACAGTTTCACATTCACTAATCTCTATAAACAGATTGTGGATTCACATGTAGAATCTGTAGGCAACAAGACTTTGGTTTCGGAAGCGTTCTGGTTCTGTTTGCAGTCAGACTATTGACTAATCAGGTTCGAGCAGACTTTGGTTGAATGCAGGTAAACAGTTCATGTGGAGAGCAAAAGAGGCAGAACACATGCAATCTCAAACGGCTATCATCTGATGATGATTTAGCTTTTTATTGGTTAAAAATTAGCTTGTAACTTAGCTACTTTTTAAACAATCCTGTCGTACACGTTGTCTCTCAACTCCAACTCCAGTCTCGCATCTCAAGTTGCTAATCGGACTGTAAACAATGAGGAGCACACAGAAAAGGAAGTCTTGGCCCGGATATCTGCTGGCTACACCGGAACCCCAGAAATATAGCCCCTTGCCCCCAGACGCTTATCTGTCATCGGACCGATAGCGGATGGGTTCAGAGATTGCTGGCCACTGAGCAGCTCCACTGGAGCAGTTGGGGTTAATTAATAAGTGATGGTAACTCCTGCCCATCCGGGGGATTGAACCTATGACCTTACAATCATAAGCTAGCTTCTCTAACCTTTAGGTCACCATTTGTATTTTAGGAATATATCTGACACTGTTTGATATCACTGGATAAAATCCAGTGTTAAACTATTTTCCTATTTGCCTCTGGGGATAGCAACTAAAAATAAACTGCCTCAAATACCAATTCTAATATGTTGCTTTCTGACCTTCTGTGAAAATACTTTGCAACTTCCTGATAATTAAAAATATCCTCCTAAGTTGAGCAATAGTGTCAAAGCCACTTAAGTAAACAAACTGCTGCAACATTATCCCTGCGTGACAAAAAAAATGAGGCTAGAACATTTTAATGACTCCATGTGTTGTGAAAACTAATTGCGATGTTGCTTCCCGATCCAAAACCAATTTATTGACTTTAACACATTTGCCAATCCCTGACCTACGGTGCATTAATCTACTTTACAGAGAAGGATTTTCTTTCTGGGCTCATTGAGGCGTTTGTTTGTTTATGAATGCTGTGTAACAAAAACTCATTCTGGTAATTGGGGTTTGTGTCTCTTCAGGAAATTGCAGGGTGTCAAATTGTGTAGTGAGGCTCTGAACGCCAGCCCTTTACTGATAATTATACATCACCAAGAGTCGTTCACACACCCACATACAGACAGGCTCAACCACATTGCAGTCATAGTAAAAGTCAGCGGTTTTGTTCTGAGCACTCAAAGTTTCTACGGAGGTCTGTTGTTTACTAAGACTAAATGAAAAAAATATATAGATTTCGAAGCAGCTGTCAAACGGCAGCTCAGTTGTGTCGCCGTCTTCCATTCTGAGCATGCCCACGAGAGTTGACCCACTTCATGGTGCAATTCGTCTCCGTGACATCCTCCTTCACTTCTTCACGTCTTTTCCTGCCACTGTCACCATAAATAAGTTCAGATGACCTCAAAAGGGAAGGGGAAGTTACCTTCTGTGTTTTTCCTGTCCATCTCGACACTGTAACACAGTAAAAAATCAATAAGGATCGATGGGAATCCACACTGCTGTTTGTTTGACACAGTTCATAGCATATCCCTGGCTGGTGGTCTATTTTAAAGTCCAACTGAAATTATATTGCTTTTTGTGTCTGCTACAGCATACATGTCTGCTCTGTAAACCATAAAATGTATATTTAATACTTTAAGGTTTCATGATGCATTAAATTGATACAATACTGGGACCTTATTTTGATATAGCCAATCAAATCATGCTTAAAGCAGTGACGTCAACATTCCCATCCCAACTCATCACATACCGCCACTTTGTCACACCCCTTGGCCTTGGCGTCACAATCTTTGGCGTCAAACCCCTTGGCGTCACTTTAGGTTTAGGCAACAAAACCACTTTGTCAGGTTTAGGAAAGAACCACATGGCTGGGCTTAAAACTACTACATTTGTAAAGTGAAAATGAAACTGAATGTCGTGAACACAAACAGTGGTCTCCTGGATAAAAGAGCCCATCCACCTCAATTTGCCGCCAGCCCTGTGTCTGTCTTTTCCCTCTTTAAACTACGTAACCTCACTTTTGGCGCACTTTCCCGAAGCGATTACTGCAGCCATGGATGGGTTTACGTTGTAGTTAATGGAAAGCCTGGTGCATCTCATACCAGCGCAAACAGGTGCTTTGTGAGACGGTATTGAACGCTGATGGCCGTGACAAAGCGTCTGTATTTGACACCCTGGGAATGAGAACAGGCTGGCAGAGCAGACGGTCGCACTGCACCTGAGCCTGTTGAATAAAAGTAGACTGCTAACATCAGTTTGAAGGCTAGATAGCTAATTAGCTGCTCAAACGCAGCACTTAAAACAGCATGTAATTGTACCTGCAGATGCCACATTGGTCCGTTTAGATGTTGGTGACAATACTCTTCAATACCACCAACAACGCTCTTTCTGCTCATGATATGTAGGATACAAGTTTGTACAATGAATTGTACAAATTGGTCTTGATTGTACACACAAAAATGTGGGAAGTAGTTTTAAGAATGATTTAAAAAAAGAGCTTGAGAAGGAAGTTCAAACCTCCGCACAGCTGTCCAGTCACTGTGTGAAGAGGGTGTTCCTGTCGCACTGTCAAAAAGTTGTTGGACACAGCCCCGCCGATTCCAACGTTGAAAAGATATTCGACCATCAACACAAGTACTTCTGTTGAAGCACACTGACCCCTTTACTTGTCCGTCATCCAGGTTGTACGACATCTAGAAATATTATATCAAAATCAACTGGGCACATTGTTTAGTTATCCTAGAGGCTTCAGTAATTTGATCTTTTCTTGAGGTGTCCCCCAGGGAGCAATGTTTGGACCCTCACTGCTTTTACTTTTTCTGTTACCCAGACTTCAGAGTTATGTGAGATGCTGCAACAATATAAAGCAGGCTTGATTTATAAAGGCCCATTCAGACCAGCCATCTGCATGGGGCCTTTAACACGCCCTGTGGTGTGTGAGGATAAGATTACCAGTAGCAGATGACCGTGTCGTGTTCACAATGAGTGCAGGCGGAGCAACTTGAGTGTGGGTATCCGTGTAGGATTAGCTGTCCTTGTGTATCACAAGTTAGGAGGATAATCTCTATTAAATGAAACAAAAGATAATCTCAGTTACAAGTATAATGTTGATATCCACTTGTATTTATATAAATCATCCAATACAAGCATATCTATGACAGAGAAAAACAACTGTAATGTCATTATGCATTATGCAGAGGCTGCCATGCAAGGATCAGGATCTAATCTAAATACTCATTCACACATCGATGGCTCAGCCTTCGGGAGCAATTTGGGGTTAAGTATCTTGCCCAAGGACACTTCGACATGTGGACTGGAGGAGCCGGGGTCTGACCTTTCGATTGGTGGATGACCTGCTCTACCTCTGAGCCACAGCCGCCCCACACAACAACATCCTCAAGTAGAAAGGGATGCAAATGTAAGGCATGCAGAAGCTCCGTCAACCCCAGAACCAAATTCAATTCCCTGCCAGCTTTATGAAAGCCGACTAGGCATATTGAAATTTCTGTGCAGGCTCATTAGGTTAGCACGGAAGAAGCAGTCTATTCCTGCATCCAGAGAAACAAAGAGAAAAGATGGTCTTTATTGTGGTGATACACAGAAAGCATATCAGGCATGTTGGGAGATAAAAGACAGACTTTCATTATATGTACGCCGACACCTAAAACATCTCTTCCAGCCTCATCCTAAAGCCAATAAAATTCTTCATGGGAAGTTCCTTTGAATGAGCAGCAGCACAGCTGCTCTTTTATGCCGTCCTGCAGGATGCCCAAAGCAAGAGTCCCTCACTGTACAGAGGTCATTATATGGAGAGCTATCAGCTCTGGGCTGTGGAGTGGCATATGCAGTGAGATCTGTGCATGAGTCCAAACTCATTCACATTCAGCTTCAAGCTCAATCATGGGACTTTTTGACGACATACTCCATCTATTATGTCAGATGTATATGAATAAGCCATTTCATTAACCCAAAAGGGATACGGCAAAACATCTGCAAAGCGTTAAACATTATGAATGGAAGAACTTGGCTCAAAATATTCTCATATCTAAAATACATGTTCACAATTCAGTGATTTTGCTTATCTAGTTAGTTTGGTGAGTGTTTAGACTCAGTGGAAACCGTTGGATAGTGAAAATAAATGGCCAGAAAGCGATATGAACACTTCCTTCAAAAGAAAACTGAATAAGCGTAAAACAGCAGTTCATTTTTAGGAGAAAGGCCAACTAATGCCGTGAGCTGTGTCCTCATTACCAGCAGGAGGTGAGCTCTATTTAGGGACAGACTTGTTATGTATGCACATCCCTAACAGACTGAAAGAAAGCTCCCGTAAAAAAATCCTCATTAAACAAAGGCAACTATGCAGCAGGGGCCGGCACACTGTAGCATCCGAGCCTCAAAAGCTCTCATCTGCATATGAATAGTTGGCGAGATACACTGATTAGCATTTTAATGGGTTGAAATGGAAAACATACATAAACAAATATGCTTATTCAGACAAATCCTGTATACATTAAATGTAAAGACTGCCATGTTAAACCTTTAAACAGGCTGAGCTTATGATGGTTGAATTAATTTAAAGCCTGTGGGACTCAAGCCACCAGCAGTTTACGTCCTCAATGCAAATACAGACAGTTGAACCTTTGTTTTGCATGTATTTCTATGCTGACTGCATCGCCTCATTATAGGTAACTACTGTACCACAGACTGCCCAGATGTGTTGGTTCTGCCTGGAGACTGTGCAGCTAAATGCATATAAAACAAACCGCAAAACAGAGTAAATCTATAATGAGTGAAATCCTACAATACTGCACAAACACATGGAGTGAATCCAGAGGCCTTTTCTCAGTTTCCCAGTTTGTACATCCTTGATTCCTTTCCTCGCCTCCTCTCCTCGCGTCTTAGTCCGATGCAAGTGGAGGAGGCGATGAAGAGACGTGAGGAGAGAGGAGATGAGGTAACAGGCATTTAACAAAATTAGACATTCTTGCCTCGGAGCTGTAATTTTAAAGCAACGTCAATTAAATATGACGTGTGGCAACATGACAACAACAACAACATAAAACACAGCAAATTAGTGCTGAATGCAAGAGAGTGTTCTTATTGATATAATAATTTGCTGTCAGCAGCTGTTTGCACTTGTAAACATCATGTTATGATTATAGCAGTTGAATCGTGTGAAGCCTACATTCAAGGTAAAAACATCAGTAATATCAAGGTGAAATGTCATGAAGGAATGCAGTTAGAAGAGGGCCTTACGAGACGCTACACAAATGGTGAAGAGCAGAAAGTTTGATCATCGTAAATAACTATTTATGAATACAAAAGGAACAGTTAGATTTGTAGAATCCTGTCATGGTTGAGATTATTCCAGCTGTGTGTCACGCCTTTTTTGTACATTGTGGGTGCTGAAAACACTTCCGCAAAGGATACACTGATGTATCCTCGCTTATAGCTCCTCCAGCAAGCCTCATTGCTCCTCGAGATGCATTTCAGGAATTGGGACGTCCTTCAAGATGGAGCGCTGAGATCGATTTCCGGGTTACAAGCCGGAGGAGCGAGGAGACGAGGAGGCACAGAATCGTGATATGAGAATGATCTGATCAGATCTGACCGTGTTTCATGAGTCTGAAGTTTTTAATGGAGGAAAAATATAGCTGATGCTCAACTTGCTCATGTCGACTGACACCAAGTTCGCCTACAGTAGATATTTGATCTGTTATAAGTTGATTCCGCAGATTTTAAGCAGTGGTGTACGTATGAGAGTACAAAACATGGCTCTTCAAATCTCAATTTTTTATAGTTTATTGAACATTAATTAGATTTACTGACTTTCCATACTGGGTTTGTAACCCCCAAATGAATCATGTTTTAACTGATATAGGTGCTATAGTGAGTTTGATAAAATAATAAAAAACAATAATAATTGTAATGCAGTAGGAAAATACAAAAAAATAAATACAGAATAAAAGAAGAAAAATAACGATGTGTTCTTAATACAGTGAAGCCCAAAAACATTTACAGTAATGCATCAGGAATAACAGGAGAGATATATGTGTACTTATACACATACTGGATACGCATGCAAATCTGTGTGAGCCTGCATGTCTAAACGTATCATCACATGAATGCACATCCACCCATCTACATGTGCCTGTATGTTTGTATTTTTTACAATATTTAAAAGCTTATTGAGATGGTGCTGTCATCCGTATTATATCTACTTTGTAGATTCAGTTTATTCATACTTTAATTTTGATACAAAAATTGAACTTTGTTTGACAGCATGCTTGACCATCTCATGTGAATCATCTTCCAAAGCTTCCTTCAGGTTTTTTGTGGGAGGTTTTAGTTTCTAATAATGTGGCCTTTGTGAAGTTCTTTGAGACTTTTACTGTGAGGCTATAACAATAAGATTAATTCAAGTTCACTTCGAAGTTTAATACATACACCCACACACACACAAAGGTTTTGAAGAGCATCTAACTGGCCACTAAAAATACTGAAATATTGAATACAGAAATGTTGAAATGTTTTATACATTACTGCAAACTTTGTTGCATGTACAGTGTTAGTATGTGAAAATATTTGTGTGCTGTTTTTACTGCAATAATCCATTATCTCTGTATTTCAGTACTTTTTACCTCCGCCAAGGCCGAAGGGCTAGGAAGGAGGTTATGTTTCCACTGGCGTTTGTTTGTTGGTTTGTCTGCTTGGAAGATTACTCCAAAAGTCCGCTATGGATTTGAATGTAATCTTGTGGAGGGGTGGGGTGTGGCACAATAAACAATCCATTAGATTTTGGTGGCAATTCGAATCATGATCCGGCTTCGGGAATTTTTTTTAATAACTCCGCTCAGCCTGTGCATTAACACCACAGGCTTTAAGACATGCGCAGTGTAACTGATGACACGTTCATGACGCGTTACCCTGCCCCTCTTTCCTTCTGCCTGCAGACAGAGGGACAGAGAGAGAGCGGGGGGGGGGATCTCAACATAAACATACACATGAAAAAATATACGTGGATGATGACGCAAGCTGCATGGAGAGGGGAGGCAATCGTACTCAGGCAGCTTGGCGGAGGTCTGCACTCTCCGAGTGCCATTCTAGTTTCAGTATTGGACAGACACTTGGTCAATACATCACTGAATAATGTACAATTGTATTCAAGCTTTATTTCAGTCTAGTGCTGTTATCAATGTTATTATCTTGACTTTTTTTAGTTCATGACAGTAATATTGTGGAAGCAGTATATTTTTGGCATCATTGGGCAAAAATTCCATAATAACCTTTCAGCATATTGTAATTCAAGTGTTCTGAGAGATAACTAGACTTCTGCACCTCCTCATGGCTCTGTTTTCAGGCTTTAGAAAATCTAGCCGTGATGGGAGACTTTGACCAATCACACGTCAGTTCATTGAGAGAGCGTTCCTATTGGCTGTGCTCCGGTCATGTGACCGGAACTTGGCGTTCCTTCACCAGATTTCACAATGGCGGAGGCGTCACAAACTTTCTCATTTTACAGCTAAACCGTGCATTACAAGATGATTCTGAAAACATCTGAGGAGAGAAATAGGCATTAACATAACATAATATTGATTCATATTTGATCAGCGCTGCCTAGTTTGACCGTTTGGTCGGAGTTCGCGAGTTATTGACAGCCGGCTCTCAGACAGCAGTTGGACAGCGGACCTCAGATCAGCTCTTACTGCTTGGTTTCCTCCGGTTTGAGAAATCTTGCAGATGCCATTAGGAGCACCGGAGGACACAGAGGCACATGATTTTTGTCAGGTTATCTGTTTCATGTACTATTGTCACACTATAGCTACCGTTTTATAAAAATTACTTTTTTAATCATATTTGCTCCAATCTCGGCTACTGCTGCTTTAAGCACTGCAGCTCCAGATATTTACATTTCTAACAGAACTGATCTTGACCCATGACCTTTTAAAGCTGGTGGATGTATAATCATCAGCTATAATCGTCAGCTATAATATACACGAGACACTAGAGTTTTCATTATACCTTCCTGGTCCTAATCCTCCTCACGAGGAATATTTATGACCTCAAAGAGCTTGAAGAAATCATAAAGCAGCTGCTGTGATGTTTCCTCAGATGAGGTTGTATCATCATATATGTGAGAGGAGTAGTTAATGATGAGGGAAAACTCCCCTCTTTGGTTGTGGTCTGTGTGTTTGACCAGTAGCAGTATGTAATCAACCTTGATCTCTGCTTCCTTTACTTTAGCATCGTCTCGCACGCACTCACACACACACACACACACACACACACACACATTTGCACGCTCACTCAAATTAAAACAGATGGGATCCTCTTCCCTTCACACGGTACACTGCAAGTAAACATCAAAAACAAGAGTGTAGAGTAACAGAGGAACAGCAGGGGAAGAGGGAGTAAAGGAATCATTAAGTTGTCACAAGGGAGTTAAATATTTGCCTTTTCAACTTTATTCATTTGTAGCGTTTTTCAAGCACAGTTGTTATTATGCACTCATGATGCTGTATATATGTGGAGCAGTGATAATATCCTGGACCATAGCTGCTGGTTTAACTCTTTGCCTGGCACAGATAAATGTCTTCACACCCCACAACAGGAGTTAGACAGTGACCCATCTCCCCCTTCATCGCCCCATTCAGGCTCACCAACACTTCCCCTCTGCTATGTATAACCATTAATTTACTGCCCCTTGAGCTGCACTGTCTATGGCTATTGATCAACCAGCGCTCCCGGTGCTAATTTAGTGCCCATGATCCGCTCTGTCCTGGGGGAAGCAGGAAGAGGGTATTGATTAACGTATAGCTCTGCTAAGGGCGCTGCTGCAGCACCACTCCACGTCAAGGGGTCTAATTAACTTCCCGAGCTCTTAGAGCACTGCGTTCACATTTGTCCTGCAGGCTCTGCTCTCTTTTACACTCATAGCGTCTCTGCAGCTCAGTGTGTTGACCATACCGAGACAGTAGATGTGATTCAGTTCCCAGTGCGGTCATCAATTCTGAAAATATATGTGCTGATGGTGCTGGTAGGCAGTTTAAGCATCAACCCAGTTCCATATATACTCCTTTAGTGCATTAAAATGTCTTACTGCACCATTGCCAATAGCATTTATTAACATCTAATAGTAGGAAAAATGACAGCAGCAAATCATACTGTAGTATTAAGTGTTTTTTTTTTTTACTGTAGCATGTATGGAGACACCGATATGCTCATAGGGAATGCTGTGC
>CAKAOI010051828.1:23804-112136 GCA_916701655.1 Sebastiscus albofasciatus
TATATACACAGTATATTCCAATATGAAAAAAATCCAGGAATAATCACCCTATCTAGCTACATTTTAAAGTTAAATGTTTCAATCTGGGGCACTTTGAGAGCAAAATCAGCAACATTAAGAGCCAAATAAACAATTTTATGCTCTCAATTAAATCATAAACACATAAACCCAAAAGTGAAGCCAAAACATCTCAATCACCAGCTGGTGGATAGCTGTTAGTTTGGGAAGCGCTTGATTTGATATGCTGCCCAATTTTCTATGAACAGAGCGCGCGTTATGAACGTCAATATCGCAGGCGATCATGTTCAATTAATTGTGGGAAGCCAAAATCGTGATCTTGATTATAATATAATATAACCTTTATTTAACTAGGAAGTCACATTGAGATTAAAACCTCTTTTACATTAATATTCAATTAATTGTGCAGCCCTATTAAGAGGAATGTTGTTTTTAACACAGTAATTCTGAAAAGTTATATTCAATGTTGTATGCATTAAAATAGAAATACAAAACAAAGAACCCCCAGAGTAAAATAGTTAAAATAAAGCAATAGAGCATCTTTTTTTTCTTTTTTTATTGCTGTCTAACTGCAAACACATGTGTTGCTTAAATTTTCCCCATGCCGAAATATTTTGTGACCAAGTCATTGAAAGCTCTGCAACAAAATAATTGATTTCAGATATTTATGAGGCACAACAGTACAACAAACCTAGCAGTGTTGGTGTTGAGTGCATTTCATTTTTTGCTGCTATGCTGCCACCCAGTGACTCTCTGAGGTAGTGATCCAGATGGTATTTGCAGAGTTATTCACTGACACCAGAGCAAGAATGAAGGCTTTTTATTTAACATGTTAAGACACCACAAATCAACACAGCAACACAGTAAAAATATGATAAAAATAGTAAGAAAAATTGAACATAGTCACCGATATGAAAACAATCAACATTAAATTCAGTAAAGAGATTTGTAGGATTTTGTTTCACAAACATAAAACATGAGAAAAAACATGTTTGTGTCTTCAATTTTTTTTAAAAACAATCCATCTTACAAATATATAGTTGTTTTGCATAAAGGCTGATCAGCATGTTCCCCGTTGCAGTGTGTGAACGTGAGAACTGTGAGAGGAACATCATGAAACCAAAACAAACAACATAACAGCATTTAGTCACAATTTTTAAATGTGCTTTTGTATAATGAGAGGATATTTGAAATGAGGGATGAGCAGTCTTGTTGCATGGAGCAAAGAGAGTTTTCATTCAGCCACAAACTGCAGCAGCAGCTGACTTCACTGATCGGGAGGATCACCTGAAACTTATCCGTGAAATCAGCAGGTGTGTTTGGTTGAGATGAAAACCGACATTGTCAGCACATCATCGATTGCATAACTCCCTTTTTTCAAATAACCCAGACTTAATTGCGTTAATAGCCCATTATATTACTGTATTTAGTTCATATTAAAAGTCCAATTACTAAAAAGTGTAAACAGTGACTTATTATGTTGTACGGTGCTTCTAAATCCTCCATTACATTTTAACAGTTGATTCACTTCATGACATAAAGTAAAATAATGCAGCTTTCAACAACAACATATATAGTTTAAATAAAAGTTTTGGTTGTCAAATTCAATATAGATCATCTAAAAACAAGACTTTTTCACAAAAGGCACTTGAGGCAGGTAACATTAAGTTTCATGAGGCTTCTCTTCATAAGTTTTTAAGCCTCACATTACTTATTGTTTTTCTTGCACAAATATGAAAACAATTACAAAACTGGAGTGACAGCATTTCTTTTGGGTGTAAAATGCACATATCATTGTTGATAAACGTAGTAAATTGTTCCTTGCATCATTTTAAAATCATATTCAGGTGTTTTTTATCAGAGCATGTTTTCAGTACTTTGGATAAAAGGCACTCCTGAATGAGGGTTTGTTTGATAAGCTACCTAGTGAGACAGAAAAGGCCAATAACTCAATATCGGGCGCAACATTTTAGACAATCTTGCAAGAAAGTGGGACTTTCTCATTTACACATAATCTCCTCTGGTCATTTCCAGTCAAGGTAGTTCGTCTACATAATATATCAACCCAAAGCTTACACTTCAACTTACAGTCCAACACTGACTGAGACAGAATTTGGATCTGGTACAATTTCTCTTTATACTAGTCGTTGATGTCAAGACAAGAGGTCAATCATTAAAAAAAAAACATTACTTAACACTAGTGAACAATCTCAAAGTTAAAGCTTGAGTTAAAATAAATAAGGCTTCCACCAAAGTTAACTTTTTGGCTTCCTTCTCTGTTAAGAAGTGTGAGATAAGACAGTCAGTATTTAACTGCAGGTTTTGGGTCAATACAATATGGAACACTGAATGGGGAGTCACCAGACAAGCGTTGCCCTCCTCAAGATAATCTACCCTCATTATCGACCCTCATTAGCCCAATTCAGCTTTATGGAAGCAGATCAAAGGCACCATTTATAATCTCCAAAACTCTTGTGAGTCGCCTGCTCCAAGATAGTTCAAAATAATGTCAAATGCATTGCTTAAAAGAATATTAACTCGTTCCTCAGCCTGTAGAGATTATACGAAATCCCAGCACTGATTATTTGAGCTCAGTACACATCGGTACAACATTAACCCGCCGCCTGGATCACATCACTCACAAATGAGTCTTTCTGAAGCTCTGCAGCAAACGCATTGGAAAAAAAACCCCAATCATAACACAATGCATTTAAGAGAAATCCACAATTAAAATGCATGCAAAACATTTAATTTGAACGAAAATGGTATTTGTCTGGTTCTGTTATGCTTTTAGTTTGTATTTGATCACTTCTGGTCATGTGTGTTCATGTGAAGGCTGTTCAGTCACTGGGAAGTTAAAATATCTCCAAACACTCAGTGTCTGCTTCTCCCCTCTATTCAGGCTGAGACTCAAGCTGCGTCCCAGTTCAGAGGCTGGATCCTCTGAAGGACCACCTGAACCTGCAGCGACTCAGGTCAAAACTAATGATGCATTCAGGCGCTCCACGTCAGTCATCAAGTCAAACATTTTTTACTTTTACGGGCAGCTGCCCCCGAATGGGGAATGACGTGTAAAAGACGGTGACAAACTAGAACAAGTTTCGTAACACTTGAGTTTAGAAAGCTCTGTTTCACAAGACCGACAACTAGCAAACAGTGTTAAAGGGTAACGGTAAATATATCCATTGAACTTTTTTAACTTTTCCTGTTATGTCTAGGGATTAACAACACAGCCAGGCTGCTATCAAGAACAAACAGTGAGACGTTATGTCTAGCTTACACTACAGTATCTACACATTGCAGTGCTTCTTATTGCTGACCGCCAAAGCAAATACTCAAATTTCTCAACTTTACATGTAGATGAGGATTGCCTGAACGCTACATTAATCAACAGAACAGCACAATGTTTTACAGGTTTAAAGGCCACAAAGATAACTCTGGTTGTGGGCACCAACATTTCGGCCAAAGAAGGCTGCATTTCCCTGCTGTGTTTGGAGGAGACTTTCAGATGGGACTCTTCAGCCCCTTTATGACATATTTGATTAAGAAAAGTGGCCTTTAGGGGTTCACTGTATAGATATTATTAAGCTAAGTTTATTAAATATTAAGCTAAAAAGTTAATAAGCCTCTGAATGTCTCGACTGTAGATACATAATACACTCTTATTTACACGTTGCAAGAGGAAACATCATTGCATACACTAGATATTTTTACTGATTAATCAACCACAGGGGAGGAGATAATCATTTAAATTTATCTTGTTGTCTTTGGTTGGAATGAGCACTGGCATAGTCAAGACAGGGGAACATATAATCACTCATCATATCTTAATTAAATTAAATTAACCTTTAGTAGGTGGACAAAATCTCAGATTTTCATTATACACTTTGTACAAAGTACAAAGGATGTTTTCATACTGTTGAAGTCAACTGTAGCTTGAGTTTTTAAAGTACTACAAATGTGCAGTGGGCGTAAGATACAGTAACGAATCCATCCTTTGGTAGAGCAAATAGCTTAAAATTATAATTTTATGATAGAAACTTAAAGATTGTGTATCCATCACTAAACAAGTACCCTTGATTAAAAACCCCTATCACAGGGTTTGGTATGAAGAGACGCACAGACGTGGCTTTGGCTGTATTCATGGTCATGCCACTGAAGTAAACAAGGTTTCAGACGCTGGGTTGTCTAGGTTTTGTTTTTCCAGCAGGGGATCCTCAGCATCCAGGTCTATTGTGGAAATTATAGACCTTTTAAGTCGCTGAGGGATAGAAAAGGCAATATTTTAGAAACAAACCTTTTTACAAAACTTTGTTTAAGCACATCTGGTCAGCTCAGGCACAAACAGACAAAAGGACAAAAGAGTTACACTTATTTCTCGTCCACAAGTATTAGCTATAGCCCCAACTCTGCACATAACACTCTAATATCTCCTGTTAGACGTTTTAGCCACATTGAGCCGTGGACACACAGCACGCATGAGGCTCGCGTGATGGCAGCGTTGCGTCGTGGCTGCGTGACTGCGTGTCACTGCTTGTTCCACATCACTGTCCGGCACATATTTCAGAATAAAAGCCTTGTGTTAACAAATGAAGGAATTCTGTGCAAAGAAAACCCGCTTTAGGGCTTTTATTTCGAAATGAAAGCAGGAAGTGTTGATTTAAACCCCAAACTTTATCAATTTTTTGAGCTCCCAAAGTCACTGCGTGTTTCCACAGCACTGACTGCTCATATTTCAGAATAAAAGCCTCGTGTTAACAAATGAAGTGATTCTGTCTATAGAAAAAAACGCCTGAGGGCTTTTATTTTGAAATGAAAGCAGGAAGTGTTGATTTAAAAACAAGTTTACTTAACTTTACTTTTTTTTCATCTCCGTAACATATTCTACTATATAAAACTATGACATTCACATCAGCCTCAGCTATGCAGGACATATTAGGGCTGTCCCGAATACCATTTTTTTGGCTTCAGTGGGAAATAATCAAAGGTATTCGAAGCTTTGCGGCGCGACGAAGCAGGCTGACATGTTCTTCTGTCTGTCTGTCTGTCTGTCTCCATCTCCCCTGTTTCAGCCGGGACAGACTGCCACACTACTGCAAACACACGCACACCTCTACACACCACAAACAGCGATATCCGTTTCAGAATAACTAATAATATTTAATGTTGAATATGAGTAATGAATAATGTTGTGGGATTATTCCTTATTTCATGAGATATTTGGGGATTTATACATTATAATTACATACTACAAAAAAAAGCATTAGAACTGAATTAGAGGTCGACTACCATGGCAACGGTCAAAGCTTCGAAAGATTCGGGTCAGCCCTAATATATACTTTGTGTTTAGTGCTAATTAACAAATGTTGCATGCTGACACTTGAAACTAAGATGGTAAACTTTATGCCTGCTAATCATCAGTACGTTAGCATTAATTGTGAGCAGATTAGCATTGTTGATGTTAGCATTTAACTCAAAGAACTGCTGTGCCTTTAAGTACAGCCTCACAGAGCCGCTAGCATGGCTTCAACCATTTAGTCTTATTTAAAAGTGCAGTGTGTAGGATTTGGTGGTATCAACCAACTGAAACATCTCCCGTGTGCCAAGCGTGTAGGAGAACTACGGTGGCCGACGTGAAAAAGTGAAAACGCGAATGGCCCTCTCTAGAGCCAGTGTTTGGTTTGTCCATCCTGGGCTACTGTAGAAACATAGCAGCCGGCTCCATGAAGAGGTCCCACTCCATATGTAGATATAAACGGCTAATTTTAAGCTAACGAAAACACAATTCTTATTTTCAGGTGATTATACATTAAAAAAAAGATACTTATTAATATTATATTCCATTTCTGCCAATAGATCCCCCTAAATGTTCCACACTGTTCCTTTAACCTATCATGGTAGAGAAGCACCTGAAGAACGATACACATGCTTCATTCATTTATGCCTGAATAATGACTCTTGTACTCACCTGAAGAAGTGAGCCTTTGTTGCTATAGATCTCTTGAATCGCTCCAAGTGGGATCCACACTATGGAGACCAGTGAGACGCCCCAGCCCACACCTTCAGCCCATTCTGGGTATGTGTACTTCCCATAGTGAGCAGGGGTGTACTGGATGATGCTGGACATCAGTATACACTATGAAGGGAAAAGGATAGTCTTAAAACCATATTAAATAACCATCATTATTCATATTACTGTACAGACACTCCTCTTTAAACCTCACCAGCACCAATAGAGGACAGAGCAGCATCCAACAGACACGAAAGTAAATTAATGGAGTTTTTCCTTGCATCCTCTTGATCATGGTGCAGATACCTGGGACACCTGATGGAAAAAGACAAGAGCTGATTGAACACTTGTCCATAAACAGGACATCTAGGTTTGAATCAGTGGGCAACCTCCAGGTCTGAAAAGTGAAGCCAATGCAGAAGTTCCTTAAACTTGCATTCTTTCTGATAGCCAGCGACTCCTCTGGTTGCAAAAAGAAGTCTGATTGCATAGAAGTCTATGAGAAAATGACCCTACTTCTCACTTGATTTATTACCTCAGTAAACACTGTAAACATGAGTTTATGTTCTCATTCACTAGTTTCAAGTCTTCTTCAATACAGCATGATGTTCATTTAGTAAATTATGGTCCCATTTAGAGTGAAATAGACGATAAAGCAGGGTGTGCTTTAGGGCGTGGCTACCTTGTGATTGACAGGTCGCTACCACGGCATTGTCTGGTCTGGGAGTTGTCCGTGTTTTTGTCTTACAAATTTAACCCTTTCACAGTGTGTTTCCAGTTCATGAAAGTTAATTGTAATATTTTGGTCACCTAAAATGTCTTATTCAGTGTTTGGTTGTACTTAGATCCGCCCTCTCGCGTCACTTCTGGTTGCAAAAAAACAAGATGGCGACAGCCAAGATGCTGAACTTGAGATTTCAAAAACCGTAGTCCACAAACCATTGGGTGACGTCACAGTGACTACGTCCACTTCTTATTTACAGTCTATAGCTTGAACTTATGAATGTTATATGGATCTTACCAAAGATCCAGCAGACAGCGACAACTTCAAAGAAAGCCAGGAACATGAGGGAGACCACAGCGGTGTAGTGGTCCATCAGCTGAAACACATAGATACCTCCCTATGCAAGGAAGGAGAAGAGAGAGGCCAAAACTGTCACTAGTGATACAACTATTGCCACATGTAGGCTACCAGGTTTATATGAGAAGTAAAAGAGTTTTGCTGTTACAAACTGTACCTTGGTTACATGAGGAATCCCCAGGATAAAGCCAAGGATGCACACGACCAGAGTCAGCAGCTCTTCTCTCTTTAGAAAAGCTAGAACTTGGGGGCCAAACTCGTCTTTTATGAATGTAATAGCCACTTCAACAGTGGCGAACTGTGGCACACAGAAAACACATGCTGCATTTTAAAATTTATGTTTAGCAAATGTTAGCATGCTAACACACTGAACTAAGATGGTGAACATTATACCTGCTAAACACATAGACTGTATATAAAGATGGACGACATGACAGCTCCCCCAAAAGTGAAGCCAAAACATCTTGATCGCCCCCTGGTGGCTGGCTGCAGTAAAGGTCATAAAGCCCGCCTCCGCCATGTTAGTGGATGGGACATGGGCCAAAATAAAGTCAAAGTACACGTCAAATTAATTTTTCCCAAAGACGGTTTCTGTCATTTTATGTAGTTCTTATCAAGCTGATGTTTGTTCAAGTGTTAATTTTTCTGATACGTTTGGTTTTAATTAGTTATTTGATGCTATAAAAAGGGGGTGAGACGTCATTATTGACAGCTGTGATTCTCTCTCGCCAACAAGCTGCTTGGCCGTGTTCAGCTCGCAATTAGTTCAGGCGGGTGTGTGATCAGGACTTCGATACTACTGATCCACCGCCCAATGACAACTGCGAAGACTAGGGCTCCAAATGACGTCAAAATCTCAAGATGGCAGCTCCGTAATCCATGATATTTTGGCTTCACTTCTGCACAGTGGGAGGAAGTGGAGACGTGTCGTCCATCTTTATATACAGTCTAAACATCCGCACTTAAGCACTGTCATTGTGAGCATGTTAGCATGTTAGGTAGCATTCAGCTCAAATCACCGCTGTACATACATACAGGCTCACAGAGGCGTTGGCATGGCTGTAGACTCTTGTTATTTGATCTGGTTGGATGGCCTGTTCATCTTTTAGCAAAGGGCAAAATGAATGAGATATCGATCACCTGAACTCACGCAGATTGTACTATAATTTAACTATACTTGTACCAATATATAGCCTGACCATTTTAAATACACATAAACTTCTGGAAAAGGAGTAAAATAGTTTAATGTACCAATAAAAATACAGGGGAATATAATCACATAATAATCACAGTCATTCTAATGGATATTTGTATATTTATGCTAGTTAGAGTCTGACAGTCAGTTAGGTCTAGTTTGACCACAGACGCCTCCTAAATTGTAAGTGAGTAATCATGTCCATGGCCATAAGCTGGTCACAGTTAGGTAAACAGTACAGAGAAATGGTCAGCCTGGATGTGCACAGTTGTGAAAAGCGGGAAGAAATCTTGTGTAATTGTTTGGACTACATTAGTTGAGTAAGGAAAACATCCGTTTTGGCTATATCCCCATGAGCATGCCATCCTCCTGACAAACTAAAGTCAGGTCACTGTGTTTCTATGAGTGTTAGAGATGTTTACCTGGCTGTCCAGGCCCAGACACAGCAGCATAAAGAAGAACAGAGGGGCCCACAGCTGATAGGCAGGCATGGTGGAGAGGACTTCAGGGTACACGACAAACACCAAACCAGGACCTGAAACATGATACAGTAAAACCAGTTTTAGTACAATAAGATGCAAATGTACACAAATATACACAAATTTAGCTGGTAGCTACCAAGAATTACACTTCAGTTTGTGTACAGACTAAACAGATATTATGTGTTTATTAGATGTGCTAATAGACGGTCTTTGTTACCTTTGGACAGAGCTAGGCTAGCTACCCCCAGTTTACAGTCTCTTCAGCTTGTGTTAACCACCGACCCTATTTCAGGCATCCAACTAAAAACCTATTTAAAGAACCCACTGAATTCTAGATGAGGTAACCGGAAGTGCAAAATTGCTAACTCATTTTCGGGTTTCAGGACTCATTCCTGCAGCACTCTATTGCAGTAGTGGTTTTTATCTTAAACCGGGTATTGTTTTGTAGAAACAAACTAAAAAAATGTCGACAGAAGTCACTATGTGGAGTTTAACTAAAGATTGTATAAAACAATGTATTTCGCAAAGTGATGATCATGACCTTTTGCTGAGGGAAGTGAGAAAACTAAATCTACACCACCATAATATGACATAAATCACCTGTTGGCCTGATCTCATAGTACATTCATCTGCAGCTCACCAAAGCCAAACGTGTACCAGTTGGGCTGAACCTTTTCTAAACAGCTAAATTGGCAAAATACTAAATAACTGACATAATTACAGTCCCATTTAGTTTCTTCACAACCACTTGTTTTTTCAATTACTGGTTGAGTAGGCTACTGGGATATGTTGTAGGACCAGTTAATTTCGGCTTGGCGCCAGACATGAGGTGTTAAAGAGCACAAAGGGATACTATTTCATGGAGAGACCAAACAATACTTTATTGAGCTCTAAGGTTAATAAAGAATGAATGATGGCGTGAGTTACGGCTACTGGAGTTAGATTAATTAGTGTTACCTTGTAAATTATGTATCCAGAGAATTTCATCTTGACAGTCTTTGTTTCAAAATATATATTACAGTACAGCGATAAACCTGATTAATGTGTTTATAATTAGTTTGGCATTTAGACATAATGCAATGCTAATGTGTAGTGTGATTGCAGCAATCCCATTAATTCCCCACCTGCAGTGTCAGGGTTACTGTCCTGAAACTCAAACACTGAAAGGATTTCGAAGTATTTCTTTTCAAAAGAAAATACAGTGATTGGCCAACAGCAAATGTAACCATGATCAGGAAGATCTGACGCATTGGTCACAGCTGGCACGGGTAAAGTGTTTTCTCACCTCACAGGATCCTTATCTGAACCAGGGGTGGAACACAAGTTGTCTCTCTTTTTAATAATGCATCGCACTAACTGACAAACCTCCTGCTCCGATGTTATTTGAGCATTCGGTTACTGAAGCCAAAACTCCCTCCATTTTTTTGTCGTTGTTTCTTTTCATTCAGGTAACTTAAAACCCTCTTATCTCAACTCACCGCTGATCCAGACTTCTCGCATCTTTGGTTAAGGGATTCACATGTCACTACACACACACAAAATAAAGTTGTGCTCATGTTGCAGCTACATATGGCGATAATTCTTAACAGCTGCACAACACATGCAAACTGCACGTGATTATCATAAAGTGGGCATGCCTGTAAAAGGGAGACTCGTGGGTACAAATAGAACCCATTTTCACCACTTTGAAAAAGGCCATGGCAGTTTTTCCTCGCCAAAATGTAGCCCAAGTTTGGAGCGTTATTTAACCTCTTTCATGACAAGCTAGTATGACATGGTTGGTACCAATGGAAACCTTAAGTTTCATATGATGCAAATATCTTCACTCTAGCTTTAAAACTGTGCCCGCTAATACCTCCGAAATACCGATTGCACTAATACGTTAAAGACATGGGTGGTTTTATTATCGCGTTAACTTTGACAGCCCTATATATATCGTTAACAATGTACAGTATACAGTATATATTTCTCGTATGGGTCAAGCTCCAAAAACACTGGATTCTACAATTCCCATAATGCAACTCAGTAGTGTCTTTCATTAGACCTTCCCTGCCTCCTAAATGTCCACTTCTTTCAAACCCCACACATCCAGTTAGTAATGCAGGCTTTACCCTAATGACACCATCAGACTCAATTTTGTTTAAAATTACAAAGCTTCTCACAGAAGACATAATACATTTTACAGGCTGAGTAGTACTCCTCAAGATGAGTAAACTGAACTTCACATGTAAAATCAGTGGAGTGTCGCTTTAAGAAACTGCACACGTCAAATATTCAAAGCAGATGTGCACATATGGAAATCTGTGTCTTGTTTTGCCATAGAACGAAGAAAATGTCCATCTCTATTTCTGTAACATGACATCCTTTTTGTACATCACATCAAGGCCAAAATAAAACAAAGCAATGAGATTGTGGTGTGGCTTGATGCTTACCATCTGTAGCTATGTTGTCCACTGGAAGGTTATGTATATAAGCCATGTAGCCGATAGCTGAGAAGATCACAAAGCCAGCCAGGACACTAGTGAATGTGTTGGCTAATGATACAATTAAAGCATCCCTGGGAGAGAAGGAGAATGAAATAAACAATGTTAGTACAGTTGCAGTGTCCAGGAAACTCAGGGAAACAACGGTAGATTATGAAGCAGACATTTGATTGTCAAGACAGCTGTTTTAAGCTTTTGTGCTGGATCAACAAGCTCTCAGTTTTTCAGAAATGATTGTGAAAATTTAAAAGGGCATTTAAGGTTTTCTGGTATGGTGTGCTGAGGCCTTATTAAAACCCCCTTCTTGTTCTACAATGAAACTAGTCATTTCCTGTCAAACTTTCCCCGTCTCTCGCTGGTCGACCGGTGTTGAGTCTAGCAGACAGGGTTCATTTCAGTTCTCTGTAACCTTTCTAGAGAGCAGCTGAAGCTTATAGCCACACAGGAATCACAAGAAATGTAGAAAGAGAAGACCAAATATGAAGCTTCTCCCATAAACAATGTGTCCTCTTTATTTGTCTGCTGCTGCAGGCAAAATGGCCGTATGGAAACACAGACAGCTGAGAGCACTGCTGTTTAACTCACAGCACATTTTCAAGTTTATAGCGGATGGTCTTGGAGTAATTTGTGGTAAAGGGTAAATAGTTATTGTATTTTTAGATGAGCGAATCAGTTGTATTTTTGGAAGTATGTGATGATGCCCTAATATGTACACTGAGGGAACCAATGAGAAACCAACACAGTTGTTATTGATAAGATATTCATAGTCAAGCATACAGCTTTTCCAAACAGAGTATTAAATCCTTACCTGAGAATGTTGTTGTTGAACTTGTTGTAACTGGCCATCGAAATCATTGAGCCAAATGCTATTCCAAGGGAGTTAAACACCTGGGCGGCTGCATTAACCCAAACCTATGAAGGAGATAAAGGACAGCAGAGGATTAACTTACGTGTAGTTTCATTTAATTTAGTTATGTAAGTGAGTGATGGGGTCTTCCAAGAGCAAAACTTCCAAGAGTGTGTTTGAGTGTTTTAGCAGGGTTTTTTCTCAACTTCAACTTTTTAAAATGTGTGTAATTGCATATTTTGTCATGAATATTTAATATTAGCAAGAAATCTAAGATCTGAAATCACGCTTTAAATGTATAGCCCCCTTTCGACTGCAGGAACTTTCCACCAGAACAAAGAACCTTTTGAGGAACTCATTGCATTTCGACTGCAGGGACCAGGGTCTAAATTAAGTTACCTTCCCAAAAGGCCCCGGTTGGGGGGTAGTACTTTCTGAAAGTACAGGAACTTTCGGGGTGGGATTTGCAGGGATGAACGTCGCTGATTGGTCAAACACATACCGCTTCCTCAACTGATGTATTGCCCGTGTATCATACTCTAGTATCGATTTAGGTCCATTTTAGGACGTTCTCTTTGTTTGATAACATTGATAGTAAAGTTAGGCTTTGCTGTTGTCCAACGTCCATCAGTAAATACTATGCAGCAGTAAATTTCGTTGCAGTAAGATAAAAAGGTTTATTTTTTTTCAACTTGTGTTCTAGATGAAACAGGCGGGCACACTGAACTACAGAGTGTGTTTACCCCTGCGACCACTAGCAGCCCTCATCCCATGTCATGTTGCTTTTTCATACGTCAGCAGACTAATTCCCCTGATCTTTGCGGGTCTTTAGACTGCTATGGAAACGCAAACAACAATGGGCTGTAGGAGCCTTTTATTTCCTTGAAAAGTAATCCCGAGTCTAAAATAACCAGGAACTTCTTAGTGGAAAACCGGCCTATGTGTTATTTTTCAATGCGCAGGATCACTGCTGTTAACATTTACAGTACTATACCTATGTTTAGCAAGTATCCAGCTTTCTTCTTGTTGCACTACTGAAGGGTCAAGAAAGACCCAGCTGTAGCCGGTCCAGACTATTCAGAGAGATTTGAAGCTCCTGCTCAGGATCTTGTTTAGTTTTCTGTCGTGAAATTTTATTCTGGCAGCTGTTCCTAAAATCTTCAAAGCCAAATTCTTCATTTTCTAAGATGTTCTTCGTTCACCTTAAGCTGTTTATTGAGTGCAATGACCTCTGCCCCTCTTGCAGTTCTGGCTTTTGCTGAGTTTGAAGCTTAAGCAAACACAAGACAAAAGCCTACTCTCTGAAAACAGAGGCTTCCATCTAAGATGATGAATGATATTTGCATTAAATCCCCAGCTCTCTGACATATACAGACTAATTTATATTTAAGCTAAATATAAATTTGATACCTTATGAGATAATAATTAATTTGATTTAAACAACTAAAAGTTGTTTTCAACTATCTGATGCCAATGTGTAACCAAAGCCTCACAGGTTAGCCTACTTTTTCACCCATTCATTAACAGAGTCTCACCTTCACTTCAAACAGTTTGCCCCAGACAGGTGTCACAAAGTAGAGGATACCATTCTTGGCTCCAGGAAGCTGCACATTATTGATGAGCAGGGCAAACAGGATGAAGTACGGAAATATAGCAGTGAAATACACAACCTGTGTGACACAAAGAAGCAGAAACTGATTAATGTGTGGGGTTTTTTTTGTGTAAATGAGGTTGCAACAGTTGAGCTACTGTGGCCTGTTTTCAGTGATTCCTGTGAGGATGATTTGTGTTTTCCATTCAAGGCAATAGCTCAAGGTTTTTTTTTTTATCAAGTCAGATCAAAACTTCCCAGTTGATGAATTACTGTACAGTATAGCACATACAATTGTAAAAAGAACATGCTGGTAGGACACCCAATTTCAAAGCTTGTCTTTGGCTGAGTAAACATGCTTGTTTTGCAAGCTTGAGTGTTATACAGGAAACTATATTTATCTACTTCATGAGTAAGCAAGAAAAGTATCAACCCAGTCTCACGGGAAGGCGTATAAATAGCACGACATTACAACGACATTCCTCGTGTCATGAGGACACATTTTAAGCTTTTCGCGTATCATTAGGTTAGTTAGGTTGAGGCAACAAAACCACTCACTTAGGTTTAGGAAAAAACATCATGGTAAGTACATAAAATAAGTAAAATATGTACAGTAACAACATATCATAAGTACAGAAAACACTTCACAAACTTCACTAAAAATACGTGACAAACGAAATTAATGTAATGACAGACGACAAAGAAGTACTCAGACAAGGAATGGGACCAATTAAGCATAATTGCCACTATGCATAAACACATCTTCTGACCTTGCCAGTGGATTTGACTCCTTTAAATATGCATAAATACACGATGACCCAGGAAAAAATAAGATAGCCAAATAGTTCCCAGCGAATGCCACCAGCTTCTTCAATGCCACTGGTTTTCTGCAGAAGTCTGTGACTGGAAAAAAGGGAAAAAAAAGTGTGAAAATACAAATAGCAAGTGATTCCCATTATTGTATCCTTAAAGCCCCTGAAAACAAAGCTCAGCTAATCTGCTTCATCAGGACTTTGTGGGTGAGGTTTGGTCAGATTTAATTGATAAACAACCCTACAACTGTCAACAGATTTCGTTGCTAAATCCTGATTGGTGTACAAAAGTACGTGACATTACGTTCCAGCTTAGCCCCACACACTTCGGAGCAATGGGAAGAGCACAGACAAAAACACTACATAACTACACAATTTGACTGTTATCAGGCCATTAAATAGGCGTTATCGGTCGCTATAAGCACCATAGATGCGAGTCGCTAGGGGCCTACTACGCCTACTACGTTAAAAGCAACACGTTCTAACACGTAAAACCGAATGAAACGCCATGTTTTGAGCAGAAACAACAACTTCTTTAGGTTTAGGCAACACAACCACTTAATTAAGTTTAGGATCAGTTGCCCCCAACCTCCTCTCCATTTACAGTTTAACATTGCCTATACTAACGCCTGACTGCTGCTTCTGCTACTGTCATAATTACAACGGTCATTAGAGGTCGCTATCATCTTCTTTTATACCTTCTTTCTACCATCTACCATGTGAATAGATGATAAAACCTACTAGTATGTGTAGTAGGCCCCTATTGACCCACATCTATGGTGCTTACAGCGACTGATAACGCCTATTTAATACGGCTGGGCGATACGGAGAAAATTAAATATCACGATATTTTTGAGTCTCGATATCGGTATTGCAACAATATTGTAGGGTTGACTATTAGTGCTTTTACAAAATATTTACACAATGAGATTGTTGATAATTATCAGTAATGAGGATATAATGACTAAGTGGGTAAAGGCAAATAATAGAACAGCTAGAACAGTCTGGAAAGTTCAGAAATTGGAATAACCAAAAATAGGTTTTCAGGGCCTTTAAGAAAAACACCCCATGATTTTAGTGAGAGCTGTTTCCTCCAGTATTTATTGCCATAAATAGTGTAACTATATAGGTGGAGCTTATTTCTATTCTTCTCACTCAAAGAACTGTTGGCTGGCAGACTGCAGGTGGGTGGTGTTGCCGGGGAGACCACTGGAGCAGTTTTCCACAACATTCCAGGTGTTGTTGCAGGAAGTCCACGGGAGGGTCGCTCCGAACGAGTTGAAGAGGTAGTAAAGTGCCCAGCTCATGAGCACATTGTAGTACGTGGAGAACACGAAGGAGATAACAACTGTGGCCAGACCAACACCTGCAGAGTGACACGTAGGGATGGAGGACACAAAGTGAGGGACAACTCCAAGCAAATAACACCATCTGTGGGGAGGAAGTTGTACACTTTACTTCTTAAAACTGTTATATAATGTCTGTCATGCTCCATATTCTGCAGTGAAGTGTCAATTATTTGGGTGTAGGATTATGAGTGTAGTCTACATCTCACGTAAAGATAGACAACAGAGAGGAGCCAGTATTGGGGGTTAATCTGTGGTCAGTGGTGGCCAAGATGACCTCAAGCAAACTCGGCCACAGATAAAAGGCATTCCTGGAGCCATGGATTAGAAATTCCACTGTGTCATTTTGGCCTGTGGATATAACCGGCTCTTGACCAAGTGGGTGAAGGCGAGATCAAAGTCCTCCAACAGATGTAAATTATTCAGTCTTTTAACACCTGTGGTTCTTAGCTTTGTATCAGATTATGTTTGGGGTGTGTGTCTGTGTGTACCAAAGGTGTGTTTCTGTTTTTTTCACCTGTCTCCTCCTCGGGGAGAATTCAGAGCATCAGAGCAATGACTCAGCTAAAAAGCTTGGCCTCTAGAGTAGGTAGAGGTACATTATTTAGCTCAAAGACATATCAGTATGGTGTGGACAGAGAGGATTAAACCTAAACCATTTTAAATACAGGAAAGTATCCTCTATAAGACATGTTTGTTTCTTCTGTATAATCTGTAATTTTTTAAAAAATAGCACTACTTTTTGTTTTTATCTGAAACGACAAAAACAACACTTTTAAATTATGATATCAATACTTATAGCAATAGTTCGACATTTTGGGAAATATGCTTATTCACTGACTTGCTGAGAGTTAGATGAGAAGATCAATACCACTCTCTCATGTATGGATGGTAAATGTGTACCTGGAGCTAGCAGCAGGTTAGATTAGCTTGGCACAAAGACTGGAAACGGGGAAACATCTAGCCTGGCTATGGCCAACGAATCTGCCTACCAGCACCTTAAAGCTGCAGACGGAAACTTTGAGCAAAAATGATAAAAAGTTATTTTTATAAAACTGTCACTATATCCTGACAGTATTGCGTGAGACAGATAATCTGTGGAAAAAAAGCATGTTCCTCTGTGTGTGTGACAATTTGCCTTGTTTACAAGGGTAATGTGCCGGATATTCAATATTCAAAACTAAATGTCCTGGAGTATCAGCTGTTTGCCAGGCAGCTGATCCTGGCCAAGAAATAGTCGAGTAAAGAAAGTGCATTTCCAAAAATGCATTCCCGTTCTTGATCTTTTGCATCATTGTCATCATTGTCATTTGAGAAAGATAGAGAAATGTTTTCCCACTGACGGCAACACCGTCTGTTTTTCAGTAGAATATAAAAACTTTGCCTGCTGAAAAACATTTTGTTCTACTCGTCGTTGTAGACTGGAATGCCATGCTCCACCGGATCCAGTGTTGCTATCTGGTAAAATGGAAGGAGAGGCGGCTGAAAAACAGCTCTGTGTCATCATAATAACAGAACCAAAGGAAACTAGCTCTGAGCTCCAGGATCAGCTGGAACCACTATGTATGGTCCACGTTAAGCGCTCCTTCCTTTGTCATTGCCTGTTTGCCTCTTTCACTGTACACATCTAGCTTACATGGCTGACTGCTCCACTGGTACACCAGACACACTCCAAGGGGTGAAGTCATTTTAAACTGCCAAAACATATCAGTCTGCCGGAGTCAAAAACAAGGCAGAGCTGACAACGATGGAGGGAATCTATAATAGAGCTATCCTCTTCTGTCTCATCTTTATTAGTTTATTACCCTGTCACGCCCTCACCTGTCCACTAGGTGCCCTCGCTGGGACAAATGAGACAATCAGCAATGTAGTGACAGAAAATTTAACCAATTCAAATCATAGATTTATGTGCTGTGATTAAGCATACTGCAGTGAATTAGACATGAGCATATTTGTTGATTTGGGATAGATATTTGTGGGCACAGATCACAGGTACATCACAGCAAACTGCACTGAGTCGCACAGGGAAATCATTCAAATGAACATACAGAAAAAAACTACCTGCTTTTGGCCCTTGTTTAGCACAGAGCATTAACCAGGAAGAAATGAGTGATAAATCAAGGGAAGGACCCATACGTTTTGACCGGGTAGATAATCTCTGTCTTTAAGGAGATAAGAAAACTATGGAGACAAATTTTAAGTTAGAACAAGACAGACAGCATTTTCAATTCACACTCATTAGTATTGATTGTTAATGGCTGGGCTCTTGTTTGATCTGCTGTCGCATTTCACTTCATTCATACATTTGATTTACAATTTTGCAAATACCTCCTGGTGTGTATAATTTTTTTTCAACGGTACTGTAAGCTTTTAAACAAAACACCCCATTACACTGATCCACATGATTTGCCTGATGCTTAGAATTTGTTTAAAGAACTGATGTAGACTTGATGTTTCATGTGCCACATTTGACTTGTTTATCATTCAGATTAGTCAAATCTAAGGTTATTCAGTTCTCGGTTGATTTAATGATTTCTTTCTTACTGATATACATCTCAATGTTCATTCAATTCCAGAGGATGTATGATTACAATTTCAAGATAAAGACGTGAAAAAAGACAGTGATTACAGCAGTGATTGAAATGTTCACTTGACAAGTTCCCATCCATCAACATGTGAAAACAATCCATTTATCAGACAGAAAAAGGGCAGATTTCATTTCAAAAAGGAAACAGAAAGCACTGATGTTTAGTCTGGATTTGGATCCAGATCTGCACCAAATCTACAGAGACAGATAAGCATGGGGAACCAGACATTTTCATTTAATTAAGAGCAGTAGGTCATGAATAGTATAGGGCGTGAGGTCATGCCCTATATTATAATAAATATATACTATATTATTAATAAATTAAGAAATTAAGAAAGTATTTAAAAAACATTCCTGGTTTCGTAGTAAAAAAATAAAAAATCATTTGCTTCTTGACACATTGCCAAACTTTCACCAAATCTCAGTGACCACCAATCGGGACCAACAAATAAGCCCAGAATAACAGAACAGAAATACCACTTTACTTGAAAAATGTGTGTATTATGTGTACTGTAAATAAGATTTATGCTGTGCATGACACAGTGACTTTAAACTCTACATGGCTACTGAAGACTACACTACTACAGCTGAAGAGAAGGGCTTCGAGTATGGTGAAAAGGATCATTTTAGAGATTATCCGGTTTGGTAAAACCCAATAGTTTGGCCTGTTTTTCATTGTGTCTGTCACAGGAACAAGTATTTCTACTCCTGAGGCAATTGAGAAAGGGGTGTCTGCACCTATGCAAACAAGACTGTGCAAGGTTACAATGCATTCCTGTCTTATAGATGGATCTACTACACTGATATAATGTACATAATGTACTGCTGTTTGTTTGATTTTTCTTTATATACCTGTGAGTCACCACGTATAGTTTCCTGCTGTTTGTTCTTACAAAGGTTGATGGGAGCAGCACTTGGGTTTTTGTAGAACTTGTACAACTACAAAATTGTGCACCTGTAACTAGCGCTAACTTTCACCTCATGTTTATTGCTGTAAATGTATTACATTTAATCAAGCCATCATTACTGCATGTAGGCACACCACTACAGTCTACTGCTTCTTTTCTTATTTCTTGTTTCCCAATCTATTTGTCTGTACAAGTTCTTTCCCAAATATTTGCATTACTGACTCACGCCCTAACAAACAATTGTTGTTGCATAGCTACAGTAATAACCTATTCTCTTCTTCTTTCTTTTATTTTCACTTTTTGCCGCAAATATTAAATACATAGAAATGTGTCCGCCTCTAATGAAATATTTTGGATTAGTTGATAGGGCCACATTTATAAATCAGATGAATAGTTCAAAAAACATGGAGCTCTTTGTTTACATACTGTATCGATCAACTGGGATTTCAGGGACTGTTGGTTAATAATTCACTTTTTTGGGACGTAAATTTGGTCAACAATGGATTGTAGTATCATTTGTATGGTAACAACTATATAAAGAGATTAATATTACATGTTCAATCATTACAGTTACCACTCTCAAAATGTAGATAACCAAAAACACCTAACTCTAATTCCCTGATATACTTTTTCAAGATGAACTTTCTCTGTTTTTGCTTGATAAAATCAGAGTTGCAGGAACAATCTGATCTCATCTGAGTAAACACAAAGTTCTCTAAAGTTAATAGGGGACTCTATACAATTGACATCAGCAAAACACTGATCATTTGTGCCTGATGCATGTATACATGTAGCTGCTGGGCATTGACTTTGTATACATACTTCAATAGCAACATTGTCTCTTTGTAAGACTGATGTCTTAAAAACGTGAAAAAAGGGAAATTGAGCAGATGGTCATCCTCATCACATGAGAGGAGCCTTTGGCCTGGAGAGTCACTCACCTTTCAACAAGGGACAGATTTTGGCGAGAGCATGCACTGGCCCTAAACGTGTGTACTGGCCAATAGAAAACTCCATGAAGAGCAGAGGAATGCCACACAGGAGCACCATGATGAGATAAGGGACCATGAAGGCACCTGAATCACAAGAACAGAAAAGAACAGTGGGTGGCTGATGCTACCGGTACCTCCTGGTTATGTAAAATATTGAGATATACGATAGCTGTTGTGTCATAAGATAAAGCATACTTACTGTATAACAGGTTTTCTAATGACTTTATTACTGGTTTAACAATTATTAGAGCTTAAAAAGCTGTTTCTGCTTTTGTAACAAATTTGTTTTTATAGATTGATGTATTTAATAAAAAAAAACATAGACTGTATATAAGAAGTGGGCGTAGTCACCATGACGTCACCCATTGGTTTGTTGACTGCCGTTTTGAAGCCTCAATTCGGCATTTTGGCCGTCGCCATCTTGTTTTTTTTGCAACCAGAAATGACACGAGACGGTAGAGCTCGGCACGACTGAATGCTGAATAACACATCTTCAGGTGACCAAAAATGACAGACAACCTGTCAATCACAAGGTAGCCACGCCCTAAAGCGTATCCTGCTTTAGTACCCTATCTATTCGACTCTAAATGAGAACAACATTTACTAAATGAACATCATGCTGTGGTGAAGAAGACTCGAAACTAGCGATTGAGACCATAAACTCATGTTTACAATGTTTACTGAGGTAATAAATCAAGTGAGAAGTAGGCTCATTTTCTCGTAGATAGGAGTCGCTCCTTGCTGGCTGAAAGAATGCAAGTTGAAGTTTAAGATGAAAGATGACTCAAGTGCTGAGGCTCAACAACCACATGTTTCATTGAATTGTGCTGAGTCATTCTTGTTCACAACACAGATTATGTTACATGACTGAAAGATTTATTTATATAATGCCTCTGTAGAATGATGATGTTAATAACCATACAGTTACCACATCTCTAACATACCAGCTGTTAGTGTGTGTTTGGACACGCATGCAGGTGAACAGGGGAGGGACTCTTTATATTACCAGGAGGTGTGAATGTCTCTGTCTGTCATGTGTTAGCTCTATCTCAGACTTGGCAACCTGTGCAGGGTTAACTTGCCTCATATTGTGCTTAGATAAACTCTAGCCACCTACAACCCTGAACAAGATAAGTGATTTACAGAATGGATGTGTGGTTGGCAAAAAAAAAATGAAATATGAATTTTGATAAGTATGGAAGATAAACACTAACTGACAAGTGCTTCAATTTTAATTTCACAATAAAAGCATAATGGGGATTGTCATGCCTCACACTGGTTATGACTGACACTATTCATTCTATGAAAAGGCATATTCATGTGGGGTTAGTCAGTCAATCCTGCATGTGACTGTTTTTCATGCTACAGACTTTGAGGGTTGTGTAAGGAACTCACTTACCCCCCTAAAAAAGCTCAAACCTTTTGGCAGTCAGAATAGTATACACTTCATTAGGTACAACAGTTTAATCTATTGCAATTTAATCTCAGCCAAAAACTTTTGTAATGTTCAGTTTTTGGTGTCAGAAAATAAATTCCACTCATTGAGAGTAGTGTTGTATATTATATATTGAGAGGGGTTTTTTGCCCCCCATATTTACATACATGAGGGGGCAAAATGTCCCTCTGAGTTTTGGTGGCTATACAACAGCAACGCCCTCAAGTAGTCTATGCAAAATAAAGGGCTGTAAATATTTGTATAACATTTGTATCTCTGACGAGGCTTTTCTCTCTTTTTTAGCCCGCTTTTGCAGCAAGTTCACGTGTAGATCAGGATCATTACAGCCAACAATCCTTGACCCAAAAAAGCTAAAACCTTTTGGCAGTCAGAATAGTATAGGACATGGACATTAACTTAATGTTTGGCATATTATTGGTACATGGTCGTTACTCGTGAATTACTGTATTTAATATACACTTTATTAGGTACAACAGTTTAATCTATTACAATTTAATCTCAGCCAAAAACTATTGTAATGTTCAGTTTTTGGTGTCAGAAAATAAATTCCACTACATGTTTATTACTGAGGTCATAGTTGAGAGTAGTGTTGTATATTATATTGAGAGGGGTTTTTGCCCCCCCCCCCCCCATATTTACATACATGAGGGGGCAAAATATAGAAACCACTTCTGAGTTGGAGCATATATACTGTATATTTGTATTCTGGGGGTATCGTTCCTCTGCAGAGGGTAGTTTAGTTTATTTATTGACTACACTGAGGGCGTTTTATATTTTAATAATTTATTTATTTATTGTGTTGAGTTGAATGTGCTACTTATTTTGTACTGTAATTACCTGGTGCCTTTTCTACCTTTTTTCTTTTCTTAAAGCTGACTCGGTGTAAACTGATCAGAATTCCAATGTACTTAGTTGCAAATGGAAAGTAAAACTCTAGAATCTTGAAATAAAACTCTAGAATCTTGAAATAAAACTCTAGAATCTTGAGTTTTGGTGGCTAAACAACAGCAACGCCCTCAAGTAGCCTATGCAAAATAAAGGGCTGTAAATATTTGTATAACATTTGTATCTCTGACGAGGCTTTTCTCCCTTTTAGTCCCACTCTTGCAGCCAGTTCACGTGCAGATCAGGATCATTACAGCCCACTAATCCTTGACCTGTGAGCCTCAGACAGCCTTACCTCCACCGCTGCTGTAGCACAGGTATGGAAACCTCCAGACATTGCCCAGTCCCACCGCGTACCCCACCGTGGCCAGGATGAACTCCAGCCGGCTGCTCCATGTGGGTCTCTGCAGCTCCGCACCCACAGGCTGCTCTGAGGGTTTCAGAGCACAATCCCTCTCACCAAGGGGGATCTTCTGATTTCCGGCATCGACCTCCATCGTGGTTTATTATGCGATGGGATTTTTTTTTTTTTTTTCAATTAACGGTGCTGCTCTATAGGCTACACTGGATCATACATCCAAAAGATAGAAAATCCGGTTATATTTACACCGACCTGACTGCATCGATTCTGTTTCATAAGCTCTGACCAGAAAAATGATCCTCAGGTAAAAGAAAAAAAAGTCTCTGGTGGTCTACTCAGACCATAAACTGAGACCGACAATAAACTTCCTGGACGTCTGGTTACCTACAATGATCCTCGGATTTTCACCGAGAGCCTATAATAATAATAAAGCATCCAAGGACAGCCTCCTACAAACGCGATGACTGGAGACATGCACATGTGCAGCTCACCGCTTTTGTTCCTCATTCAGAAAATCCGGTCTGGTGTAATGTGACATAAGTGCAGATGTCCTTTTCCATCCTTGCTGCTCCTCCGGTCTGCTGTCAAGTCAGACAGTTTAAAGCACGTCTCTTTTTCAAAATAAAAGCCTTGTTGTTGCTTAAAGCCCTGATGTGAACAGATGTGTCACGACATAAGTATGTTAATTCTGGTCATGAGGTTGCACTTTTCACAGAGTGACTGTTTGGTTGGCACCATCAGCACTTTCAACCATAGCACGTTGTGTGTGTGGAGTTGGCTTGTTCATATGTGACTCTACATACATGATTTTATTTTATTATTATTGTGTCATGCATAAATAATTTGCCCCAACCAAACGGGTTTACAAGACAGCATTATTTAGAAAATAAAGAAAAGACAGGCAGAAACCAGAGTAGCTGTATAAATTACAAATAATACTAGACAAATAAACCATCCTGATGTTTTTTTCCAAGCTTGAGAAACAAAAGTAGCCGACTTATAAGCATTAAAATTAAATAGCCATTCCATTGTGTCATCATCCGAGAACCAAAACATTTTGGGATTTTGAACAGACATTTCAAATTAACTTGCCAAATAAATCTGATTCTGATCTGATTTTGAAAAGACAAAAAAGAAAAACCTAAACACATCCTGTGTTGTACAGTGTGATTCTTATGAAGTGCAGATATATATGTATTTCCTAAATGCTTCAAGATTCACATTTTGTGTTTTCACACATGTCACAATCAATCAGAGTGTGCATTATGAAATTACATGTGTTCAGGTGCATCCTAGTACACCAATAATAGTACCAATAATGATTTGCAAAAGCGGTCTGAATTTAATGAAATAATGGTGACAATACAGTAATCAACAGCTTTCACTGTGAGAAGGAGAAGATGGGAAGGCAAAACTAGAAACCATGAATTTGACTGTGGATACGTTGGTCAGGGTGACATATATGTATTACTGAAAATAAGTTAATGGTAAAGGTGTCAAAAAGCCTTACAACAAAAGCTGTAGTATGTGTACAGACATTAAATCCCTTAGAAATAGAAACTATCTCAGGCAAAATGGGTTGTGGTTGACGAACTCTCAAAACAGGAAACCGCATGTACGTGACTGAAAAGAAGTTGCTTGACTCTGGTATTATGTCATGCCATGTTTAGAGTCATATAGAGAAGTCTCTTTCACGTATCAGGAACAGATTACATGTTAACAATAGACTACTCTATTTACTCTTCCCATATTGTCATAACTTTGACTAAAGAAATACGTAATAATGTTTAAACTGCTGTAACAAAATTAAATCCTCACATAAAAAGCTAAACAAGTTTCTCTATTAAGACAACACCTCAAACCATAAATTAACACCTAAAATTAATAAAATGAGTGTACTGCATGGATGTATAGAGAGAGCTGAATACAGCGTTGGAGGCGGGCTCCTGTTCATTCCTATGAAAGTTGCTCAGTGGCGCATGAAGCCTAATTGGCTCGACTTCCGAGTGGAAAAGTACCCGGGCGATCTTCTGTATCCTCAACGTGGTATGATGTCACATAGCAACTGCTGCTGTGTCCTGTTGCCCAATCGGATATACGTCTACCCATTTTCAACATGTTCACCATGACTAGACAATATTTCTTGTTATCACATATTTAGTTCAATAAAATCCATCATGATGCGTTCAAACCGCTCTGTCTGGTGGGTGTGCAGCTTGTTGTGTGGAGACGGTCTTCCTTGTTGTTATTTCATCTTGTTATGTATGTTATTTGCAGAACAAGTCATGCAGCATTTACAATGTACCGGTGTTTGTTTACTGCAGCTGCCATCCCAATCTTGGCCACATGGTCTGCACCATGTGCCAAACTTGCAAAGTAAGGGGAAAAAAACACTTGGGTAAAGATGGCTTGTCATCAGGACCAAACCGAAGGCCATCTGAGTAAGTGCAACCTGCTTTCTGCCATCTTACTCTCTCATCAGGTTGTGCTCAGCACATCCTTCAAGCTAGCTGTAGGAGGAAGTTGATCATCATCAGAGTGAGAGAGAAGGTTTTTAGTTAGGGTTAGTGATGTGTCAGTGTAGGCCTTTTCAGCCTCTGGGGTCCATGTGATGTTGTCATGTGCACAAAGTTGTTTTTTTTTACCATGGATTGTTGTTGAGAGAGCAAAATTAGGAATCCAGTGTCTGCAATAGGATGTCATTCCTAGGAAGCCTTTTGGATGGCTTCGATGGCTTCGTATTTGATTGCCATACTTGTGTTGGCCCCACAGTGAAGGTGGGACATCAGCCAATTCAGGAGAATCAGGTGTGAGCTCACATTGTGTTTTTACACAGACCAGGTCAGGCTAGATTGATGTCGGCCGAGTTGTTCTTTTAACAAGACATATCGCAAGATAAGTCATTCTGTGTACATTGCTGGTTTTGCTGAACCCTACTCTGGAATTCTCTGTTTGTCTCGGAGCTGAGAACAACGATGAGTCCACAGACCTAAGTCCTTCCGCTGTACCTGTTCAGGTGTGCAGATCAACTGTTTGAAGCTGAACTTTTTCGCATACCCACCGTTAGGGAGAGTATTTATTATAGTATATATATAGTTAGTTAGTATTAGTATATATTAGTATTTATGCATTTATTTCTTTGGATTTCTTTGGATCAGCTTTTCATGTAGTCACCTCTTCCTTTGCCCCCTCTACCACCTTTACCTCTGCCTCCTCTCCTTTTTCCTCTTCCATCACGTCCTCTGTTCCTCACCTGGTGCTCATACATGGTAAGTTGAGCCATCTGCAGCTTGGCTGTCTCAAGGCTGGCTGTCTGCCAGGCTACACAAGTGCATTTCATCAAAGTAATAAGTCATCACTTTCATTTCAGTCATTATCTGAACACCAAAACCGGTGCACCATCAGGAAATACCACTTCCATCATGAGCACGATGGTAGTGGCGCCTCCTCCAGTGTACAGGACAGACCTGATGGGTCACCCCATTAGTTGTTGACGTTATTGGCTCTGCTTGGTTGTAGACTGGAGGTGAGCCTCTGGTTGGGGTGGTTGAATCAGGCGACTGTGGCTGCCTCTGCACCACTAGCAGCTCATTGAGAGGATAGGGTGGTGGTAGTGATGGAAGCGGGGGCAATGTCGGAGCGGTTGGACTCACTGGGTCAGGGCCCTTGGGTTGGCCGTTTTCTCCTGCCGCCCCAGGGCCTCCTTGATGTTGGACTTAGGGTTGCTGACGTCTTTGTGTCGAGAGTCGAGATCTGGGTCTAATTTGACACAATCAGAGACACATTTATCAATTTCTTCCTTCCACATACTATATGCTTTCCAATTAACACTTTCTTCCCTTTCTTTCCCTTTTTCAACTTTTCCTCACGCTCTTTCTTCTTTAAGTTCACTTTTAATTGGTCTATTTGCCCTGTGCTGAAACTTCTTGTGCTTTGACATCTCAGAATTGAGCCATGTAGTCTAGTCCATAATGTTCAATTATACATTTTATTATTGGACTATTTGGCCATGGAGGATCATCGCCCTTTCTCCTTACTCTGCCATTTTCCCATCTCCCTAAAGAAGATCCGCCCTAGTCCCACAATTCAACCTTTTAACAATTTTACCTACGGCCCCAAAATAATTGTAGCAGGAACTGTCCTAAAACAACTATTAGAATAATTATTTTAGTGTTACCTACAGCCCTACAATATTCTGGCGGGGACTGTCAGATATTTTTCTAATTCTAGCGTCTTAGTTACACGTCTGTAATACACTTCCTTGTGTAGGATTTCCTAGGATTTCCTCTGATTCATTCTTGTACTCTTACTCAGTTTTAAATCTCAAAAGAAACAGTCCTTAACTCACCCATAATTCTCGCCTATCCTTGGCTTGGAGTCATCTCTTCTGACCCTATTTTTGGAGGGGAGGAATCGGTTCAGGGAGGTTTTATCTTTCCCTGGCTGCCGGCAGGCTTTACTCAGTCCTTGGATTAGAGCAAAGTAAACTCGTGGGATACCATCCTCATCGCCAAGTTTGTGGTGGAAATCTGCTACCTTAATAAGCACACTGGCAAGAGAAGAAGAATAAAAGTCTTTGAGAATTTTATTAAGCTCTTACGAATGGATCTGGTCTGCTCTCTGAGGGTCAGCGTGGCAGAAGGAGAAGAAGCAGAGAGCTTATCACTGCTTTCTTGGAATAGCCCAACGTGGTATGATGTCACTTAGCAATGCTTTAGCTGCTGCTTCCTGCTTCCCTGTTGTACATACACCTAACCATATACTCAACATGTTCACTATTACTAGGCAACATTTCATTTCATTGTTGTCACATGAGTTTGGTTCAATGGAATCCGTCATGATGTGTTCAAAACGATTTGTCTGTTGGGTGTGCAGTTATGTGATGACGGTGATGGTGTCACAGAATCAGGTGTGAGCTCACATTGTGCTTTACACAGACTAGGTCGGGCTTGATTGATATTGGCCCAGTTCTTCTTTTAGACATGTCGCATGATAAGTAATTCTGTGTACATTAGCAGTTTTGCTGAACCCTAATCTGGGATTCTCTGTTTGACCCCAGTCTCGGAGTTGGGAACAAGGATGAGTCCACAGGCCCAAGTCCTTACGCTGATCTCTTGGTGACTTAGCAAGGGATATTTGAGGACATATTCTTGCAAATAAATCAATTTGCTTATCATTTAGTTGAACCTGTGCTGCTGCTCGATTCCCATCCCAAAATACATTGTCAACATGCAATGTTTCCATGTCCTGACTTTCCTTAAACCATCTAGCTTCAAACTATGGAGGAAGGAACGTGCCAAAAATAAATTAATAAATGGCTTGATAAATAAGTGTCATTAAATGTAGCAAAAATCCTATTAAAAATAAATGTAGCCATTATTAATTGATAAAATGTGACATAAATTGATATATCTGTTTTAATTATTTTATTAATTTATTCATCTTTGTATTAAATCCCATATTTATTTATTTATTTCATTTTTAAATTTAGTTATTTTTGCATTTATTTTTTTAATTATTCATTTATTTTTGCATTTATCTTTAATTAATTAATTTATTTATGCGTGATTTTCTCTTTGCATTTCACCCCTTATTTATTTCCCTAAACTTATTTATTTATGTATTCTTGTCTTTGTCTTTACACAGAAAAAAACTTTCAGTCACAAGGTAGGAGCTGCAATCAGTTTTTGGCAGGTGAAAAATGTATTTTATGGGTTGTAATGGTCCTTTTAAAGGAATTTCAGCAGGTAAAAAGGACTGAGGTGGCTATAATATGTCAGATATAATCCTCATGAATGAAATCATACCATTCTGAGACAGAAAACACCTTCCAGTCACAGCATTTTATGGTTTAAAGGTAGGTAAAATAATGAAGAGTCAAAATTGCAAAAGAGACCTTTATTTTATATATCATCTATCCGTAAATCCTGTTAATTACAGTCTAGTTTCAAAATAAAACAATGATTTTAGACATAGCTAAGCCTAGCAAACACATATAAACATCAGAAACAATAGCCTAGTAGCCCTTTGCCTATTGGCTCACGTAAATGTCATGCCTGGTTACATTGGATTTCTTTGGATCAGCTTTCCATGTAGTCACCTCTTCCTTTGCCTCCTCTCCTTTTTCCTCTCCCACCACATTCTCTGTTCCTCATCTAGCGCTCATACATGGCAAATTGAGCCATCTGCAGCTTGGTTTCAGTGGCTCCCTTCTTCGTTTGGGTTTCGTCATTGATGATGCTTTCTGCAGGTTTAGCATGGAGTGCAGCAGTCTCAAGGCTGGCTGTCTGCCAGGCAACACAAGTGCGTTTCAGCAGGTCACCAACACTTGGAGTGAGCCTTTGGACGAAATAGGCTCACTTGTGCCATCCTCGTCGCCAAGTTTGTGGTAGAAATCTGCTACACGCTGGCGAGAGAAGGAGAATTTTATTCCGCTTTTACAAATGGATCTGGTCTGCTCTCTGAGGGTCAGCGTGGCAGAAGGACAAGAGGCAGGGAGCTGCTCTCTGCTTTGTATTGTTCAAAACAAATTAGTTATTATTTTGTAGACGTTTGGGCAGCTTCCTCTTCATCACAGTTCAAATTATGGCAAGGTCTGCTTGCACCAGATAAGTATCCGCCCTTGCACAAAACTTCCCATCACAATAAGTAACATTATCTTAATATTATTATTAACTATTGAAAACATTATGAGACTTTTTGGTGTGTGGACAAAATGTCCTGGGTAGAGGAGCATTGTGATCACAAAGTCAGTATTTCGGAATTTCTGACCATGGATCTGCTCACTGTGTCACAGTGTTTCTGAGGTCTTGAATACAATGACATATGGACAATAGGAAATGATTGTGCAGGGAAATGATTACCTCTACTAAGCAATACAAGAGTGTGGGTTTGCATATGGACAGTAGGGACATGTCCGTACCAATATTTGAATATTCAAGATTCAAGAGTTTTATTTGTCACGCACTCATACAGGATGTGCAGTGACATGTAAAGTACATTTTAAAAATGTAGTAAAAAATTGTAGGGAAAATGGCAATATTTACAGTGAGAGGGGTCTATATACAATATATATATATATATATTGGGATATGTTTTGAAGTTGCATAAAGTTTTGAACTTGAGCAGAAATCTTGATGAACACATATGAGCTATTAAAGTCCACGGGTTTATAATTTACTTAAAATGCATTAATTTATCATAGAGGCGAATAGGTGCCACATGCTCATTTCAAGAGGTTATTTCCCCAAACAAAAGACACAAAAGAGGAAGGAAGAGTAAATCATGCCTACATGTGTGTTGACTCAGTAGAGATAACATTAAATGAGACAGAAGAATAAATATTTGAAAGCAATACAGAATGCCTGAGAGCTTTAATGCATTATATTCCATTATATTTTGATATCTTGAATTGCCACCTGGGGCCTGAATTTTGTGTTTTCCTTTACATAAATAAGACATTTTCACCATAAATTGATGTAGAAAAGGCAGAAATTAGTGCATAGAAATTCACCAGAATGCAGGAAATGAAGTGTAACATTCAGACCCCTGCTTAAAGGACCAATATGTAATATATTTACTGTAATAAATCATAAAATTACCATGATATGTCATCAGAGGTTAAGGAAACATGCTAAATTGAAATACTGGCTTCTCCAACAACAATGCTACAGCCAGTATGTTCTCCTTTCCTTTAATTTCCATTCCGGTCTGGAACATCTGTTTTTGTTTTGACCGGTGTGATCCCGTCCACGGCCCATTTCAACACCCTGTTGACACATAGGAAACAAATTGGCATGCAAACACATCCTTCTGCTGCCATGGAGGCAAGCAAACTGGATCAACAGAGATAATGTTAATGTTAGATTCTACCCAACCTGAAAAGCCTCAGCACATCTCTCTGTGGTCCGTGTGCAGCTGGGTTATCATATCATGTTATGGAGGTGATGAAAATGCATGTGAATTATATTCATATTCATACAGTTAAAGAAATGGAATAGATGTTATAACATGACAAAAAAAAAAGGTATTTAAAGGGACTGTTTGTAGCTTCTTACACATATAAATCACCCGTGTCGGTGTCCCATGTGCGCTCGCATATGCGCGCTCACGTGTGGCTACGCTGTTCAGACAAGACTCCAACACGAACTACACGGAAGCACCAAAACAGCAAAGTTATACCTAGTAAAACCTGTCTTGCAAAACAGTGTTTGCTGCGGTTGGAGGACGCGGGGGAGACTGTAGCTTTGGTCTCCAGGGCCGGAGTCTCTGCTGTACTCTGCTCCTCTGCTCCTCTGCCTGCCTGCTCACCTTCACTCAGCTCGCTCCACCTCAAGTGTATGCGCGCACACTACACACTGCAGAAGACTTCGTAGCTCTGAGAATATCTAGTGAATGTACAGTGGACATTTGTGCAGAAATAAATGCTGCAGCTCCTCCAGACCAACAGAGGTTTCCCGTGTCTTGTGATGTGACGGGGCTCTGCAACGAGAAACGTTATCGTCTCCGACCGGGTGCCGGTGTCTCCCTCCGGCCGCGGTCGGGAGGCTGAAGCAGGAAAAGCCAACACTAGGATCAGCAGTGATTCATGGAGAGACCTTCGTCTGGTCAGCTAACATTACTGCAAAGCAGGTGAAATAAAGAGTGATATTGTGGTTTTAGCTGACGTGTGTCGCCTCACTGTTTAGAGCGATGATCGTTCATGTCTATTTAGAGCGAGCAAGCGCAAGCCCGACGCTGACTTTCGTTGACTTAACAGCCACAGGTGTCGCTGTTAACAAGCATTTCTGATTCTTACAAACAGTCCCTTTAAAGCCTGAAAACAGAGCCATGAGGAGGTGCAGAAGTTAGTTATCTCTCAGAACACTTGAATTACAATATGCTGAAAGGTTATTATGGATTTTTTGTCCAACGATGCCAAAAACATTCTGCCTACTGCAGCTTTAAAAAGCATATACTTTCAACCATATAAGAGTTCAATGTGAGTTAGCCTGTATGCCATTGAAAATGAATGTCTAAATAAATGTAGTCTGGTGCAAAGCGGGTGCAGTGGGGTCATTCTGCCAGTAGATGGCGCCACCGTTGTTCTCCTGCAGTTTTGGATCCAGACCTCAGTTTTCCTCCTGATGCTTCCAGGTGCTGCAGCTGAGCCCTTCCGCTCTCCGTACAGGAATGTGAAGACTGCATTACGTCAGTTCTCCTGCCAGCGGCGAGAAAGCAGCCTCGTCCAGTGGGAGTCTGGTTACTTTTGTTACTTTTTCTGTGGAGAATTAAAGGGACTTTTTTTTCCCTCCCCTGAGGTATTCAGAGTTGGGAGTCCTCCTGTGTGAACGACGGAGAGGAATGCAACATTGTAGCGGTGCATCGCAGCTCTCTTCTGCTTCTTCACTATGAAAAGTTTGTAAACGGATTTCGACGACACTCCAGAGTAGATGGAGGAAGCTCAAGGTGAGGAATATCTCTCAGGTTGTAACGTTAGACGGAGTATAAAGATACAGATATATACATTGTTTCTGTTTAGCTAAATATCGTTTTCGAGTTGACACAATGTTGCAACTTTAAAGCTTATTTTTGTGCAGTTTTCTGTGTTAATGTCGAACATACCTGTTGTTTACTCTCCTTTCCTCCCAGTTGTACCTATACTTTACTCACACTTTGAAGCATGCATTAAGTGAAGTCATGTTTGTTTTTTTTACAGGTACAGATGCTGGTTGTTACTGTGCGGGATGTGGAGGAGAAATTCAAGACTCATTTCACATGAAAGTCCTCCAGGACACCTGGCACAACGCCTGCTTTCAGTAAGTGTTCCAGTTTGTGGTTTAAAAACACGCCTGCAAGTACTCCCTGTACTGTAATGAGCTCAGTTTAGTTAGTAATAGACTGATAAGTGCATGCTTTGTTTTCATAGAAAGAAGAGAGAGGGGGGAGGGAGCAGTTTGTATTGACAATTGGTTTTCTGTTTTCTGTTTGGGTGTACTTGTGGATAATCCCAGAAGCTTCTGTCTTGTAGCCTCAACATGGGCCTCCTAGATCTGTTTTCTTTTTCTTTTTTTTTAACAATTCACCATTGTGTTTGTGCCTCTCTGCACAAAATGCACCCTGTAGGATGATCATTCCTGTTACTGTCACACAGCTGACAAACCTCTGTTTGTGGACGGGGCAGGTTCTTGAATACAGATTTAATTTTCATTTCATTTAAAAAATGTTATTCAAATATGTAGAATACAAAAAAATAAAATAAAAAATAAAGGAAAAGAATGATCATACCAACAAGTGGACAGTCAGAAACAAGTAGCATTAACATACAATGAAAAGCATAACAAAAATAAATTGCCAAACACTTGATGCCTTGATTTACATATTCGAAAAGGAGTGAGAAGAAGTATAAACTTCTTTAATCCCACCCCTTCTCCATAAGTCAATTATGAATTATTAACCAGCTTCCTTATTGAGCCATACATATACTCTAATTAAATGTTCCTAAATTTGTCTAACTATAATTATTATTATTTATAATTATTCTAACTATAATTATTACCTTTAATCTGTGTCATACAGAAACATAGTCCTTGCCCTATGTGCCACCAGGCACAACAAGGACTAAGTAAGTAAATAAGTAATACAGAAATATAAATTGATTACTGATATAATCATCCTTATCAACATATACATTTGTTATCAATCCAGAATACCAATTCATTAGTTATAATATAACTTAATCACAATACCAATTCATTACTTACATATTTAACTTAATCATATTGACTATTTGTTATTTTTTCTTATATGCGCAAATTATTATTTATAATATAAAATCTATATCTCGATTGGTCAGTGAAACTGTCCTGGAGGACTTTGCCTAGACTCTCTGCTCCTGCTCTGAGGCTTAATGATTGCCACACTGGAGGTGACGTGAGCTCTCTGGTTTTCACAGGTCACTGCCCCGTCGTGAGATATCTCTGTGTGGGGCAGTGAACCTGTGGCTGGATGCTGACGTACTGTACATGCCAACATGTAGGGTTTTCCCCTTTGGTTAACAGTATCATTCACTTGTTCTCATGTGAGATAAGATGGCTCAGATTCTTAAAAACTGATTGGAAATCAAACTGTTGCTAGGCAGAGCTGTTGTGAGGTTTGAGTTGACCGCAGCTTTTTAATGAAAAGTCACCGTGCCTATTATTTTGACACTAACATTATCAAACAGATGATTAAGAAGTGGGTTCCTGCATCTTTGAATGTAGCCGATTGGAGCACAGCGCAGGCCACATGCTGTGTAGAGTATATCCAAAAATCTTTTGGTTTTTATGACTGGAGTCTGGCTTTGGAGGACTGTTTGCACGTCCAAAAAAGCTTTAAGAATAGAATAAATTTAATGCTGACTGTGTCGTCTGTTTCTGACAACTGAAATAGCTCTCTTGAAGTTTTGAGCCGGTATCCAGCAGCGCATTGTCCTCACATAAACTTGGATTTCACACTTTTTTGCCATCCTCCTTATCGCGGCATTTTTACTCGTCTTCAGTTACTCTTTTTAAAAACTTGCAGACATTAGATATTGTTGCGTGTGAGGGAAGTCAGACTGCAGTATTGTCTGTCATCTAAATGTGCTGATGTTTGTCCCTCTGAGGTTTGGGTTTTTTCATTACAAGGTTTAAGATACAGTATCTCCACACTGCAGTAATTAGACACTCTAATCCCCGCTCACAGTTATGCTTAAAGACCTGAACTTAAGAAAATTGTACATTGAAATAAAATGTCCTTGCCAAAGTGTTACCCCCCGTGGTGTCCCTATTGTTTATTGTCGACATGCTGCCACTCGCCCCTCCACCATGTACCTCCACCTTGTGTAACATTCTTACAAGCTGACATCACTCTTGTTCCAGTAAACCTGGCCGTGTTATTGAGGCCTATAGGTAACGGCACGCTCCACTCTGCATTCTTAGACAGCGATTCAGAGATGTGAGTCCGCTGTCTCAGACACTGACTGTAGAATCATATGGAAATATCCAGCTTTCTTTGGAAAAAAAGACAATCTTACACTTCACTGGAAGTGTATAGAGCTGCAGATATTATCACCATGCTTGGCCACAAAAGAACTATTGTATTTCATACTTATAATACAGGAGTGGGTTATATTTAATCCTCTTGATCTACCCTCAATTGCAAATACACAAGAAATTTGTGTGAACATGCAACCCACATAATACATTTGAGAAACTTTCGTATTTTTTTATTTTATTGTTACCTTTATGTTTCGGTGCCACCTCTTACGACATGTGTTTCCTTAAATTGTACGTAGAACGGATTGATATTTTTAATAGGGCTGTTTTCTCTCAGTCGATAAGTCAACTAATTGGTCATTTTGGACTTCGTCGACTACTTTCTTTAGTCGTTTAGTCATTTTTTTATGCTTTTTTCATGCTGAATGACTTATTTCTGAGAAACTTATGAGCTCATCTCTGTTAAAAACGAGATTGAAAGTGGTGCTTTTGTGTGATTCTTTGTGGAGAAACTCAGTTTCACAGATCTGTCGATTAAATCCACCAATTGATTAGTTGACAAATTCGTATGAGTGTTAGTCCGCTAATAATTAAACTGCCGCTATTCTGATGAATTGTAAATTGGATCAAATTAATTAAACTAATAATTGAGAAAATAGTCTGCAGATGAATAAATAATGAAAATAATTGCCATAATCATATGTTTGAGGATTGAAATCAGAGGTTACTATAACATGTAATCAAAGCCTAATGACATTAATAACACTCTGTCCTTGTGAAATGAATGGAGAAACAACTTGTCCCTCTCCACTCCTTGGTAAGAGGTTGTTGTGGAGAACATTTGGAGCACTACAGTCACACACCCAACGATAAGGTCCCATTATAAGTGAAACACTCCTTCTTCAGGTCTTCAAGGCCACAAGGTCCCTCTCTTACTATCTCCACTTCTTATTCCCACAAAGGAATACACTCCAGCGGGAATGTGGATTTAAGGAAATGAGTAATGTTTACTTTGTAGTGTTTGTGCAGGCAGGACCGTTGCATTGTTCACTGAAGAACCACCTGAGCGTGCACGCCCCCCATTCACCAGCAGCCCGTCTAGAGGGAAGTCAGGTGTTTTTATAAGCACCCTTACATCACTCTATATTGATGTATTAAAGGGACATAATGGGCAATAATTATAGTTTATCAGCTGGGTTTGTCTAGGAATGCTTTTTGTTCAGAGCAAGGACAGGGTGGAAGTTTTTATTTTTCCTGCCACACCTGAACAGATACTGAACGTCATACAGAACATACCAGTTTGAATGCTGCACTTTTCACACGGCTTTCTCTTCTTTGTGCACGTGTATCTTTTATCTGATTGAACTGAACGATTGCATTGGTATCACCACCAAGCAGTACTAATACTGAGCAAGGACAAAATGAATCTGTGGTAATATCCAAAACCAATTTCTTGGTTAGGCTGTACTGTTTTGTAGAATTTCACAAAGCTTTATAAATACTTTAAATGATATCAGGTCCTATTTAAATAGTTTGTGTAATTCTGCATCCAGAGTCTTTAACATCTTTCCAACACACACAAATCAGAAGAGTGGCCTTCAGAGCAGCTGTGGCCACAGCAGCACAGCTACCATTACTCATGCAGTGTTTACCTCAGCAAACCTTCAGCTCTGCTTCCCCTCATCATGTCACAGTGTGATGAATCAGACTGGAGTCATTATTACACTGATGTTGTGTTCATTCTTAAAGAGAACCTATTGTGTTTTTGTTCTTTTCTCCTTTCCTTTAATGTGTTATATAGTTTGTTGTGCATATAAAAGGTCTGCAAAGTTACAAAGTCCAAAGTCCAGGCCAAAGGGAGTTACTCTCCCCCACAGAAACACTGATCTGAACTGCCTTGCTTGAAGTTCTGCCTTTTCGTATTTAACGTGGTGATGTCATCAAGTAACACATTTGAATAACGGCTAGTTTGGCACACCCTCATACAAAGCTAGTTAGAGCGGAGCTGGAGAGGAGTCCAAAGAGTTTGGTTCAGTTGACCATCACAACACTGGGCCAGCTGACCAATCAGAGCAGACTGGGCTTTTCAGGGGGGGGATAGGAGCTCAAACAGAGCGTTTCAGGCAGAGAGTAGCCCCTTTCACACAGCCTGGTCAAGGTGGGAATGTTGGGCCATTATTCCGCCTCGCTGTTCTGTATGAAAGGCACGGAGGCGGACTTGGAGGACAGAGATGTTCCGCCGCTCAGCCGGCAGTGGAGGTAGTCACAGAGCCGAGCAGACGTCTGCCTGCACGGCAGGACTACGCACACACACACACACTAGACGCCGACACTGTTATTAAACGTCACACCCCTTTTGCTCACGTGATGCCGCTGTGCTATCTAAAATCATGCACCGGGGCGGCATTATGCCACCGTTGATTCATTTAGTGTGAAAAAGCAAAGCCGACGTAACGGCTTTATGGCAGAATCTCAGTGTGAAAGGGGCATCACAGCCGGTATGAGAAAAGTAAAGTGTGTTTTGAACATTAAAGCATGTAATCATGTTCTAGTAGAAACCCCAAAATACAAGTATGCATCTGGAAAAAAAAGCATAATAGGTTCTCTTTTAATATTTGTTGCTTTCACCTCAGAAGGAAACAGATCGTTTGTTAAAAGGGCGTTAACATGGATGCCACTTGATGTAAAAACACAACTTGTGCTCTCTCCTCTTTTCTCTCCACAATGGACGCAGACATGTGGTCTTCCCTCTAGTGGAGATGGCTCCTTCTTAACTAATGCCAGAAAACTTTGAAATATCTGGAATCTTTGCCAAAGTCAATAAGCCTGGATCAACTATACCTGCAGCGCAGCGAGCAAAGTGATGCATGAGGCTCAGCTGCTGGCCAGCGCTGCACCAAAAGATTAAAAATGCATTTTAAAATTCCCACTTAAAGTAATTTATCTGACCTTGTCTTCCATATTTGAAATGGTTGCATAAGACTGTGATATTCTTAATATCATCATAGACATGAGCATTTAGAGAGCAGTTTCCAGAAAGGCAAAAGCATCAGCAGAGCTCTCACAGTCATGTTGGGTAAAACCAGTGCTCTGAATTAGAAAGAGTTGTTAAACAGGAAGTCAGCACAGTGTCAGTTGAAAGTTTATTATTGTAGTCACTCCTGAGAGCAACCTGTGTATTGTGTCACAGCTGCTATGTTGCTTTTAATCTGGAGTTAAGGAGAATCTTTTTCCTGTGAAACGTTTTGCACTCCCATTCAATTGCAAAACAATGTCCAGACAGTAGTGACAGATGTCATTTATTGTGATTCACTTGTCTGCATTTCGTCACCGAAAGGGTATTTTTCAGCATCCTCGCTCAAATTACATAGAAACCAAGAAACTTGAGAAACAGTTGGGAGTTATTTGCAACATCAGGATGCAGCAACAGGACTGCAAACCTTTGAGCAACCTAATCTTTGACAGAGCAGTACATCCTTGATTGTATTCTGGCAGTCAAACCTGCTGCCACCATTTTTGCATAACCAATGCAGCTTGTTCAAAGAGAGCTTGCAGCTTTCAGCCTTTCAGGTGCCATCCAGTCTGCGGGAAACTTCAGCATTCCTCACTCTGAACATTTTGTCCCGAAGTCGCAGCCAAAAGATGTTTCCTTAATTCGCTCAGTATCTTCTTGGGTGGCAGCTTGGATCAATTGGTCTTATTATGCAACATGCAAAGTCTTAATATTTGTCTTTTTTTTAACTGTTATTTCTGTAACATTTCACCTTAGTTAGACAGTTGACAGTGACTGAAAATTACGGGAGACAGATTGACACACATCACATGATCAATGTTCCTGATGTTAGTAATATAGTTTGCACCTTTGAACACAAGGCTAACAGGATGCTTTATTATTTACATTGACCTAGATAAGAAAATGCGCAATGGGAAGTTTAAGTAACTGCAAGCAAGAAGTGCACAATAAACAAGCAGATGATCTGAGGACTTTACCCCGTAGAGATTTCTGAAGCCTGTTTTAACAGTTGTCAGTATGATGTTGTCAAAGTGGTAGTGCAGTTTACCCTCAAACAACTGGATCATATTAAGGTGCTGGAAATTTGCAAATGGGTAGTATGCAGAGTCTAATAACAAAATGGTCCTTTCTCAAAAGTGGAACAACTCTTTTGTGCCGTCTGTTTTTCTTACATCGAACGCTGCACAAATAACAGCACACATGCAAGACCCAGCACATCTCAGGATCAAGGTATTTACGGTGCCTTTCGCCTTGTTAAACTCAGAGAAAAGTACATGCTGTCATCGTCAGGAACGTGCCCCCAGCTAATGTTCCTGTCCTATCCCAACCTCGGAGTTGAAAGTGTTGTTTTCAACTGTGTGATTTATGGTTTTTTACACATGCTCTCTTTTACTATTTAACCCTCCGAGACCCGCGAGATTGCCGGCGATCCCAACATATGAAACTAGACGACTTAGGAATCTATTGGTACCATGTGATGTTGGCTTGTCGGGAAGGGATCCTGTGACCTCTCACCTTAAGATATCTGAATGAAAATAGTTTTCTATGGGTTGACCTCACTATATACTCACTTTGACCTCACTATATAAAATGACCTGTGGTGACCTCTAGGATAATCACAGCCTCATGAAACTTTACAGCCGCAAACTAGAGACCTAGGGCATTCAGAGGATGGATGGCTTTCCTAGGTAGATTGACAATAAGGAGGTTTCTGAGCAGTTTGCAGAACAGAAGTGCTCGCCATCCAATCGCCGAAAAACGCAATTCTTGCAGAAATCTCCAAATGTCAAAAGTTTTTGATACCAAATCACAGCATGGCTTTTTCTATGGTGTTCCTCAAGGTCTTGGTGTCTCAGTGTGGTATTTTGGAGGACTTATTGGTAATTTTTTATCAATTCTCAAGTGGTAAAAAAATGGTTAAATTTAGCACCAAATCTGTGTAATAAATGGTATCAACCCAAAAATTGCTGCAACAACTTATGAGGCATAAATGAGCATGGAAATCACATATTTCTATCATAATGTTCTATACCTTTATACATTTTCAACATAAATTTTAAGTAATCAGTTATTTTTTTCATTTCTGATTTATGACTAGAACAACTTGACACAGTGCTGAACTGCATCTCATATTAATTTTCAGGTTCCCAGCTTTCAGAGGATGTACACCACTTCTACGTGACATTTACTGTTGACCTACTATCTTTCCTTAAAGACCCATTTTTTCCCTCAGCATTTGTGTGGCTCTCAGCTCTTACCTAATTCTTTCTTATAGTGCTTCAAATCATAAACCATTTAATTAATTTTCTGACAATTAGTAAATTGAGTAAAACATAATTTGTTTATTTGGATCGGAAATTGATCATTGAAGTCAAGTAAAACGCTAACCATTCCTTGGTTACAGCTTCTCAAATGTGATTTATTTTATTGTAGACAAAATACACGATAGATTAATTGATTTTGTTGCAGCACTACTGTCTTGTTTTACATGCAAGTTAACCTGGACGAGACAGGGTGGAGACACAGAGTACTTGTTATTATAAGAGCGCAGTGGAATTAGTCTTTCAGACATCAACCACATACCTTGGAAATCATCAACAGGTCTTTGAAACAATACGCCAGGCTTTTGAGTCATATCCCCTTGAAGGTGATTGCCTTACAGTCGGGGGGGGAAAAGCCCTCCGCTGAAAGCCCTCACCTCGTCATTCTTCTCTGTTCTTCTACTTTTGTTCTGTGCAAACGTGACCGGTGCTGTTTTTGTCCTCTCAGGTGTTCTGTGTGCTGTGACCACCTGACTAACTGGTACTATGAGAAGGAGGGCAAGCTGTACTGTCGCAAACACTACTGGGAGCAGTTTGGAGAGCTCTGTCATGGCTGCTCTCTGCTCATGATTGGACCTGCCATGGTGAGTCTGCTGCACTTATTGTTGAACCCTTTTCACCCTTTGTCAAGAGATTTTTAGGCAATGTCAGTCGGTCCAAAACATGACTAATGGATGAATTAACATAACATTTGATGACACTCATTTCGTCTGACCCAAAATCGAATCAATTTCAATTGAATTAAAGGGGAACTCTTCTGATTTTACATGTCAAAGTACTACCCAGCCTGTGAAAACAGTTGTATAATATCTTTTGTGACTTTTTTTGGCTACATATTTATAACAGACAGTCTAAGTTAGAAACTGAAGGAGGCGTATGAAAGACGTGGGCATTTACCTGGCAGCGGGGATATAACAAAAATGTGCTATTAAGCGTAGGAAGGGAAGTGTATTAGGGCTGCAACTAACAATTATTTTCATTGTTGATTATTTTCTTGATTAATCTATTAGATTGTTGTCAGTCAGTGTTTCCTAAAGCCCAAGATGACGTCCTCAAATGATTTGTTTTGTCATAGAGGAGTAAAGAAACCAGAAAATATTCACATTTAAGAGGCTGGAATCAGAGAATTTTTACTTTTTTTTTCTTACAAAGTGACTCAAAGCGATTTAATAGGTTATCAAAAAAGTTGGCCATTAATTTAATAACCAGCTAATCGATGAATTGTCGCAGCTCTGTGTGGGATGTGTAGAATCTATTGTATCTGAAACAGTCCTTAACCATCCTAAAAGTTAGGATATCTTCAATATCTTCGATTATGACCATTCACCTCGCTACTTTATAGAAACGCTATATTAAATTGCTAAAGTACCCTTTTAATGCTGACGTGGTATGCTAACTCCCTCTGACATCACCCTCACAGCAAACTTGAAATTGTGTTTTTTTGCACCATCAGTGTTAAAGATCTAAAAATATCAGAGGTGTCCGTGCAATTTCCTATTGTTTTCTGGTGTATAATGGGCATTACAACTTTCCAGTCTGTTTTATGATTGCGTGAGACGTCAGTCTAGTAAAGCCCAACACTGGGTCAAAACTATTAGTCTGTTGCTACATGTGATTGCCAGGCGTTCAAAGTCAGCTTTGCCATGATCGTATAACAACAATTGCCAACAATTTCCTCCTCTACTTAAATAATACCAGGATCCCAACAGAGCGTGTCAATGCTCTCTGTGTTCCAGTTTCTCCCCACTGCTTCACATTAATACCAACATGCATTAAAAGGCGGGGGGGTTATTACATTTACAGATGAGTGATTCTTTACATTGGCGGCCGCCGCTGAATGCAGCAGATTGGGCTCCAGACCACACTTGTTCCTTCTCTGTACAGAAGTTCTCCACAGTTCACTTCCCCCGAGTGCACAGAGGATCTAGTGGGACGACGCTAGAACATGAGCTGGCTTTGGAGTCCATCATGTTCAGTCCTCTGTGGTGAGGTGGCTCTGGAGATATTACCCAGAGTCCACCACTCCTATCATTATCTGTACTGATGGGTTTTCACAGAGCAACTATCTGTTGTCAGTAGAAGTGTGGACTTGAGTCACTTGCAACTTGACTTGGACATGTAAGACCAGTGATTGGTGATTGGACAAACTATCTATTTCTATTTTTTTGTTGTTTATTATTGAATCCCTAAAAAGTGTTTTTTTTTTTTTTTGTTGAACTCTGGACTTATTTCTGGTGAATATCATTGGGACTTGCATTTTATTATCCTACACTTAATTCCCCACGTCCACTTTCTTTGAACTAATCCGACAACAGCCAATCAAGTTGCAGGAGAAAACCATGAAGGACTAATGTTACGTTACTGAGCGCCAGTTGGCGGCAGTTACTCTGCTGTTAAAATGGCATTACATTTTTTGTGAAGCATGACTTATTTTGGGACTTGATTGCAAAGACCTGAGACTTACTTTGTGTCTTGCAAAACAATGACTTGGTCCCACCTCTGAGAGACAGAGACTGGAAATGACGGGAGAGGGGGGTATGACAAGGCTGGAATTGAACCCGGGATGTTGCGGTACTGTGGCATGCGCTGTAACTGCTCTGCTACAAAGGCACTCCAAGTCTATGTAACTTTTAAAAGAAGAAATAACATGTTCTTCCCTCTACGAATTAAAAGCTTGATTAATAAGCACTAGAGTTCTTAATTTTCTAAAGAAAGTGGGAATGGTAAAATGGGATTCAATCAGATGTAGAGGCCAATGAACCTGGAACCATATCTTATAATGCCCTAAGTCAAAATAGATTTAAAATAACCAGGAAATAACAGTAAAAGTCCAATCTGGCACCAGAGAAACTGGCGTATGTTGAGTTTAGTCCAAATGTCAGCCGGCTTTGATTTAGTATCTACAAGTTGAAACATGAAATTCAGGTGACAGCAGCTCTCGCTGGTCACAACCGGGTCACTTGTCTAACATGGAGCCAGACTGGAGTTTTTCTTTTTGCCACCAAGCAACACACACAATGGACTCCTCTATTTAGTATTGGCATCCTGCTTCATCAGCCAGTGAAGCCAAGTGTTTTTGGCAGAGTTGATTTGGCACCGCAGCCTCTCAGCCAGAAAGAGGATCATTGTGGTCCATCAGCAGAGGAGGGTCATGCAGAGCTGCTGCTGCTTGTTAGGCATTCAAGTCCACAACACTATTGTTTTGTCCTGGTTTTAATTATTTATTAGTTTACTGATTGATTGAAGACGGTAGTTATATTTTAAGGCACTGTTTTTGACCAGCATTTCATGTAATTTGTCTGCTTTTGCTGTTTCTACCTCTCCAAAATGAGACCTACTTAATTGTTCTTCACTTTGATCCGGTTTTGTTGGGCTCAGTCTGTTGAGGGCAGGTTGTGACTTCGGTCGCTGGCGGTGGTTCTGCTCTTGGCTGGAAGGCAGGGAGTTACAGACAGACTCCTGAGATGTCAATATGATTTGGCTGACATCACTCTAATCTCTCTGTAGCAGCAGGGACTCCTTTCCCACACCGACTCACTGACTGACTCAGAGCTGTGGGAAAAAATATTCATCTCTCAATGTGCTTAAATTCCAGACAACTAAATAGTGATTCTCTGGATGTGGCCTAAATTTATACTACATATAAATTCTACGGTGGTTTTGAATATGTGGTGTATTCACACCACAGCAGTCAATATGACCAGCGTTGATTTTTACCAGCCCGACAGCGACTTTATTATTGTTTTAAACTTGTGTGTCTGTGTGTGTGTGTGTGTCATCATGGCAAAATGTGGCCCTGCAGACACCTACTCTATCAGGAACTACCACAGAGGAGGTTTTGAATACTTTGCCAGTTGTTTATATTTCTGTCTGACTGTCTGTGGACAGATTTCTCAAGATGCAGTTACGAAACTTTACAGGTGTGTATCAAAATAATAGTTGAGTTTGAAGATGGGTGTGGTCCAAGCAAAGGTGCTGGATGTAGGTGGGGGTAAGAAGTGGGGAAGGGGACATTGGCCCCCCCCACTTTACGCCCCTGGTGTGATCTGGAACAGCATCAGGAATTATTATAATTGTAAAGCCGCAGTTTGATTGACAGCCAATGGTGCACGTATTGTATTATTTCCTATTAGGAGGAAATGGTTAAAGGTCCCATATTATGCTCATTTTCAGGTTCATACTTGTATTTTGTGTTTCTACTAGAATATGTTTACATGCTTTAATGTTCAAAAAAACTTTATTTTTCTCATACTAGTAGATTTACTTGTAGATTTGTAGAGTGTTTCGATATTTTCATAGTATTTATACAACACTTAAATCTGCTTTATCATAAAAAAAAGACATGGAAAATCTCACTTTTTACAATATGGGATCTTTGGGTTGATGTCATGTGCTAACTGCAAATACTGTGTATCATCAAGATTATAATACTATACTGTTATAGTGTCGGTATGTCGTATGGAATTGGGACACATCCTGTGTTTTATAATATTTCCTATTCAATGCTATTTCAATCTCCACTGAAGAAAACCTTCCTGTAATTAGGCATTTTTACCAGTTTCTGTTAAACAGAAGTTTAAGCCGCATTTAAAATGTAGGCTTAACACTTTAATCTCATAATTAAACCTGAAATCAACATTTTCTGTGCTGAGGTATGTGCATAATTAGAGTACCTGGTTGCTGATGGGCGGACACATTACCTCATCTCGCATGAGAGCGAGAGGGAAGTAAAACATGTATATACATTTCAGAAAGGGAAATCGGGCGGTGTTAATGAAAGAGAAAGCACATGATTGTGAGCTGGTTTCATGAGTTTTTAAAGCGAGAACGTCAGAGACGAGCAGCTCAGACCTGCAGAAGTAGGTGACATCATAGCAGATTCCAGACAGTGCGAGTGTGAAGCAGCTGTGTCACCGCTCACGGCGGGAGGAGGGCTCAAAGCAGCGCAACACACTCATCTCTGACGTGCAACGCACAGCAGTCTCACCGTCGACACATTGCGTCTTTCTGCTTGGAGTCGTGTGGACGTCTGGAAGATCAGCACATTTTCTTTGTGGTTCCAGGTGGCCGGAGAACACAAGTATCACCCAGAGTGCTTCGTGTGTCTGAGCTGCAAGGTGGTGATTGAGGACAGGGATACCTACGCCTTAGTGGAGCGATCCAAACTCTACTGGTAAGACACCTGCACAATTTAAAGCTTTTTGCAATATGGACTTAGCTTTGGAAGGAGTTGGGAACACATGCAGCTGCCAGTCTCAATATGCAATGCTAATTATATAGTGTGGAAGTAAAGATAGGAAGTAATAGTGTCACTGAATGTGAACATAACATCCTTTTATTAGAGTTCTAGTTTGTTCTTGTTACAGGAACCATATTATTATATGGAGGCACCTCCTCACTGTTCTTTCTCTTATCTGAAATGTGTATTTTTTCAGTTAACATGTGAGTTTATTATTCAGAGAGGGACTTTGAAGAAAAAAAAGTGTCCTCAGGTTAACGTTCAGCCAGAGTTAATTATCAGTCAGTCATTATTCCATGACTCCTACCAATCTTACGTTACTGAAAAGTAACTGAACAACAGGCACATGTCCACACATGCAGTGATTCACCTCCCCTCTTCTGTTATGTGCAGTGGGAAGTGCTACAAACAGGTGGTTCTTACACCCATGTTGGAGAAGCGCTCGCACGATTCAGTCCTGGACTCGCTACCCCACACGGTGACGCTCATCTCAATGCCCTCTGCTGCCAACGGCAAGAGGGGCTTCTCCGTCACAGTGCTGAGGGACGACAACGGCTCAGCGAGTGTTCAAGTCAAAGAGTAAGTGGAACCTGGAGGAGGCTCACCTCCGTACATGTCTGACTGTTATGTGGGGACAGCATGAGTAATATAAAACGGATTATAGGGCAGGGCACTGGTGTGTGTGTAACTGTAAAGGTAGTTATATGTTTGTTATTGATATGATGTAAGAGTGTGACCCAGTTCTCTTTAAATACATACGGCACATTCCCTGTTTAGTGCTAATACTCACATATAGGTGTTGGCACTGTTTTTTTTCCAGAGTCAGAGGGATGCTTATTAGTCCAGAGGTCCGCAATGCCATCCATGTTGGGGACAGGATCCTGGAGATTAACGGCCTTCCTGTCGGGACACTGATGCAGGAGGAGGTGGGTTCATACCTCACACACATCTCTGATGCTCTGATGGTGTGATATGTGATCTCAAATTCCTCAAATGAAGCTAATTAGTGTCGCTATTTAGGGCAAGTTCATTCCTTGAGTGCAATTTGCAAAGCTATGTTCTTATTCTACAAACACATGCAAATGGGATTTTTGGCATTCCTCACATTCCTCCATCATTTATACATTCTTCACTTGGGAGAGGACAGTATGTGGAATGACGGCACTTAGTATCCCATCTCATAGGTTGCATTATATTTGCTGAGTTGAAGTCATCATGGTTTTTAGTGAGTCTTGGCTGTTAATCTGATTCAAAGTCCTGCAAAACTCATCTGCTCTCTGTCTTTTGTAGAAGAAGTACAATCAGTTGCCAGTTGATTAGGTACACCTAAGTCTAAAATAGCATTCACATGATACAAAATGTTCTCTTCACTCACTGCGAGGTTGGGCACAGAGCCCTGCAGAGGCAAAGAGCAGCACAGGTATAACATGCCATCAAGAGCAGCATAAGGAAAGCCGTTTACCGTTGCAGCTGTTCTCATTGGTTGCGTTGTGAAAGGTCAGCAGTAACCGAGGTCAAAGTTGAAATAATTTGAACTTTGAGGGCAGTCAGCGCTCGGTGACAATTCCAGGTGGTGCGCCTCGCCAAGGATAGCGCTTTCTGCCTAGTAGAGCGACTCCACTCTCCCCGTAGGAAAACAATAGCACAGCCAGCGCAGTGTGATTTTACTTCTGATCATATGCGGTCGGCTTTATACAACAGTCCTGCAATAAATGCTACTGTCATGAAGCATATAATCAGTTCTTTGCTTAAATTGTTTTAGAGAGATGTTGATTCAACTGTATGGTCATTTTGGGAAATGTAGTTTGTGGTGCTGCTGAGTTATATTGTCGTATACTGACGGGTGTTTCTAATATGTGTCCACCCAATTTATAGCAATGAGGATATCCTAAAAAAGAACAGAAACACTTCTCTGTATTAGACTGCATTAGTTTTAGCTAGCTGACTGTAATAGTTACAATACCCCATAAACTAATAAATATGAAAGAAAAGTAGTCTAAACATCATTTTTATAATTAAATATTCATAGTTAAGTTCAAATTTAGTTTTAAGTATGGCGAGAAATCATGGGAGTCTTGGGAAGAGGGTGATATATTCTCAGGAACTAACCATTTTAAACTCCTTCAACCTTAACTCCTGGTTTGTTTGTTTAGGTGGATGATCTTATTTACCGCACCAGTCACACGCTGCAGCTCCTTATAGAGTATGACCCAGTCAGGCAGCGTTTAGACCGGCTCAGGCTCGGATCACCAAGAACCTGTCTGGGAATCTCCGCCACCTCCCGCATGCGTCTGTCCTCACCGTCTGACACGGTCTTGGAGAGATCCGATGTGGTTGATGACGGCACACTGAAAAGGAGGTCTTTGAGGTGAGTTAGAGCCACATCGCTTACATATTGTGTGTCTGTAATTGACAAGAGATGAGTATCTTAATTTTTAATCAACCATCTTCTCTCTATTCCAGGCGCAGTAACAGCATATGTAAGTCCCCCGGGCCAAATTCTCCTAAAGAGATGCCTTTTATCGGCCGCTCTGAATCCTTGAGATCCTCCAGTAGCTGCTCTCATCGCATCTTCCGCCCATGTGACCTTATCCACGGAGAGATCTTAGGAAGAGGCTTCTTCGGACAGGCCATCAAGGTCGGCATCAGTTCTCCACCGTGTATATTTAAACTGCTACCATTCAGGACTTTTTTTTGATCCTCATGATATGGGCTTCATGTAATACAAGTGCTGCTTTTGTCCCACTAACAGGTGACTCATAAAGCCACAGGAGAAGTGATGGTGATGAAGGAGCTAATCCGTTGTGATGAGGAAACCCAGAAGACTTTCCTAAAGGAGGTTAGTCATCTGCAGCAGAGTCCTCTGGCTCTGCATAGAGCTGTGATTGATTATACTGAGAGCACAATCACCTCTTTGTACCTTGTTATTTTCAGTCATCAGTCTGATTTTTATTGTATTTAATGTTTTTTTTTTTTTTTTTTTAATGGATTACATTTTTGGAAACCGATTATCAGCTTTCAATCGTAATGATAGACTTCTTTTTAACTCTGTTTCTTTCCAACTCTCCAGGTCAAAGTAATGCGATGCCTCGAACATCCCCACGTTTTGAAGTTCATCGGTGTTCTATACAAGGAGAGGAGGCTCAATTTGATAACCGAGTATATCCAAGGAGGCACGCTGAAAGATTTCATCAGAGACACGGTGAGTTGAACTGGTCGATTCACTTCACGTCTTTTTCTCAGTAGAACACAAAACACCCTTCAGTGGCCACAGAGTGGGCTGACCTGAAGTAAACTCTGCACTGATAGGGGGCTCTGTGCTCCTTAGTGGGCTGGCTAACATGTCAACTAGAATGAGAAAAGTTGTAGAAAGTGTTTCCAGGTGAAATGTGAAGAGCTTCCCCTCCTCCCAAAGCTCTTTTTGAGAGGCAGTTCAGCCCAATGAGGAGAGGGAGAATGTTTTTTTTGGTTTCTAATTATAGGTAGTGTGGGGGAGGGCCAGTTTTAAGGGTTAATCTTGTTCACTGTTCCTGTTAAATGCTGTTTTCCTGTCTCTACCTCAGTGCAAAATCATTTTGTATTACCCCTGTTACGCATTATGGCCTCTGAGGGAGCTTCTATTCATTTCTCTCTCTTGTTTTTTTTGTCTTTACTTGGGACTAACAGGATCCGTTTCCATGGGAGCAAAGGGTGAGCTTTGCAAAGAGCATCGCTTCTGGCATGGTGAGTTGGCCTCTTGCGAAGACATTATTATTAGTGAAATCTGGCTGCTATTTTCAGCTGCCCAAATGTGTGTAAATGTGCTCTGCGGCACAGTGGAAGGATTAAAGATGGCCTCAGTCGTGCTGAAAAGTTTCTACTATATAAAAGTGAGTTTTTTGCACACGTGTGAATTTTACCCTCCTTGACTCTCCTCTTTGTTTCAGACCTACCTTCACTCCATGAGCATCATACACAGAGACCTCAATTCTCACAACTGCCTGGTTAAACTGGTAGGTGACTTACAAGGCATCTTACCAGCCATCACACCTCGTAAAATCTGAACAATAAGAATAAAGGGTGGGAATAATTTGTACTTTTCATGAACCGAGAAAAAGTTGGCGTGCGTTCAGTTGTGAGTGAAAGTAGTTCCCAGCTCTGAGACAGTTGTCTCTGTATGAACAAGAATAATTGCACGTTCTACTCGAGCCTCAAAGAGCATTTACTATATTGATGATTCCTTGATATTGGAGAGCATTTATTCTTCTTCCTGAGAAACTGCAGATGAGTTCAATGCAAGCAGGATTTTCTGTTTTACAAACAAATAGTACAAAAGGACATAAATAATTGGCAGAGGATTAAAAACAAACAAAAACACCCACAATAAGATAAATAAGTAGAATAAGATAATAAAATAAAATGGGGTTGGGGGTACAAGTTGCTTACAAAGTCAACATGAAATATCATTTAACTCTTACTCTTTACTGTGAATCAAGTTAAATATTGAACCATTAAGCGTCATCTTTCAACAGGACAACACCGTGGTCGTTGCTGACTTTGGACTGTCCCGACTCATCCTGGAGGACAAAGTGAAGCCTCCACCTGAAAAAACAACCACTAAAAAGAGAGTGTTGAGACGCATCGACCGAAAGAAGCGGTACACTGTCGTGGGAAACCCGTACTGGATGGCTCCAGAGATGCTAAATGGTGAGCCGCTGACAAAAGAATGATTGATTTAGAGATTCATTCTTTGGGTCGACGAGTGCAGTTAATTTATCCTTTTACTTGATGTTATTTCAGGTAAACGCTATGACGAAAAGGTGGACATTTTCTCCTTTGGGATTGTGCTCTGTGAGGTGAGAACATGCTGATTTTACCAGGTTATCTGCTTTGATTTTCTGATAACATACCTTGTGATTGTTATAGTTAATAATAGTTTTCAAAATGGCTTCTCCTCACATCTGTATTATTAAATCATGACAAAACACCATTGTGAAAATGTTGGATTGCCAAACAACTTTCAAGTCTCTACAGATCTGGAATGCAATTGTATTCTTAGGAAATTCTAGGACGTTATGCAAGTAGACACCATTGTAGTTAGTGGGCTGCAACATGCTATAGCCTGTGCTTTTCTTTGTTATTTCTTTTGTTATTTCTGAGGTGTGTGTCTGGGCAAACTGACGCTTACCTTCTCCTTTGTCTTATGATCCAGATCATTGGGAAAGTCTATGCAGACCCCGAGTGCCTCCCCAGGACTCTGGACTTCGGCCTGAACGTTTGCAAGTTTGTGGAGAAGTTCCTCCCTGAAGACTGTCCACCAGCTTTCTTTCCACTGACTGTGGCATGCTGTGACCTCACACCAGACAACCGGTGAGCCCCAGCTGGTGTTGTAATAGTTTACACTTTATTTATTATGAAAAGCAGCACTGGAGAACTGCTTCTTAATAACCTGAGCAAGGCCAAATCAAGAGATATGCAGCAGCTGTGCAGCAGAAATTGGGAATTATTTAACTGGGATATAATGTGAATAATAGTATTAATAGTATATTATCCAGCCAGTTATTTGATATCAAGAGTCTGTAGAAGCAGTGGGGACGAAAAACAAATGCTAATAACAGATGCCATCTCGACCTGCCTGCACTGGGGCACGCCTCTGCTGCCAGATTGCTTCCTCATGTTTTCTCTCAACCTTGTCAGTCGAGTTTTAACCTCAAAACCCTCTGTGTGCCCTCCTCCTCCTCCTCCTCCTCCTCCCTCAGCCCACCTTTCCAGAAGCTGGAGGACTGCTTTGAAGCTCTGTTCCTGAACCAGGAGCTGGGGATCCCCCTGCCAGCCGAACTGGATGAACTGCATCAGCAAGCGAGTCGACTCTACTGGCCTAAAGACAGCGCCCCGTCCCAGAGCACAGATCAGCCATCAACCCCAACAACAGTGGCCTCTCCGGACTCTTCCAGCGTGGCAGACGGTGGCACCTAGGACCTGTGCCTCTCTTCTTTGACCCCTCTGAGCTGCTGCATTAATCCCGCGGATGAGGAAAAGAGGGAAATCGCGCTGAACCCGAGCCATATTAGAACTGGATAACCTGAGGGAACTCTGAGACTTTCAATTGAACTGCATTGTGGGTGGAAAGACACATTTCAAAAAGACAAGTGTTAGTTACTATTTTTTTTTTTTACCCTACTAAGCCCCCACTCAACACACACACAGGGTTGTACTAATGTTTACTGTGTATAAAGACGCTATGCAACTTTCTTTGGTCCTTTCCCCGACAACAGACAAACATCTTTATAAGGTGGAAGACCTCGATGAGTCCTCGATGTGACGGCAGTTTTGTTTTTCAAGCTGTGAAGTCGTTGTTTTCTGTGTGTGGAATGCACTGATCACTTCACCGCAGCAGCAAAGAAAACAAAGATGCTCCACCGTCAGGCTGACTCACAGGTCCAAGTAAAAGGAGGGCAGGGCTTCAAGAAAACAGATGCGACTTAAAGCAGCAGCTGATCCCGAATAGTTTCATCACTCTAATAGTTGACGAGATGGTTACAAGTATGGTTCTGTACTTTTGTAGTCTAATAATGTTAATTAATTTCTTAGGATGATGAATGAACTCTATTTAGATTTTTGCCACACTGACATTTTGTTTCTATCAAACACCTGATGCCCATTTTACAAAACAGGGCCGAAGCTCTTTTGAAAGGTAGGGCTGTTATTAATAATCAAGCAATAATCATTGACCATAAAAGGTTGCCTTGTACAGAAGAACTGGATTTTTTTTTTATTAAGTCATGTATATAAATATGTACATATTATGCCTCTGAGGGATGTCATTTTCTAACGGGAACTTTAGATTTGTAGATTTTCAGACATTTCGTCAACAATGGACGTTTTTGCCTTTTTGATATCATCACGCAAGGTACTGACGACCAGTTGTAACCACTATTATTTATATCACCGTAGTGTTTCATAAATAAACCTTCTTAAAGTTGGCTTTTTATTGTCATTCTTCAGTTTTGCATGTTGGTAAAAGTGTTGCAAAGAACCAGCTCTTCTGGGGACATATAATGCTTTTGTGCTTTTCCTCTTTCCTTTAGTGTGTTATATAGTTTTTTGTGCATGTAAAAGGTCTAAAAGTTACTTAGCAACACTGCTCCTGAACTGCCTGAAACGCCTTAATTAAAGTCCTGCCTTTTCTTCTTGAACGTTGTGATGTCACCAAGTTACAATACAAGACATTTGCATAACATCTAGTTTGGCACGTCCTCAAGCAAAGCTAATTAGAGCGGAGCTGGAGTACAGTCTGAAGAGTTTCATTCGGTTGACCAATCACAACAGAGTGGGACAGCTGACCAATCAGAGCAGAGCTTTTCAGGAAGGTGGGGCAGGAGCTCAAACAGAGGTGCTGCAGCACAGCCGGTATGAGAAAAGTGAAGTGTTTTTTTTACTTTAAATCATGTAAACATGTTCCAGTACGGAGGTCTTCAACAGGGGGTCCGCGACCCCTAGGGGGTCCGCGGAGGTCCTGCAGGGGGGTTGCGAAATTTTATAATTTTTTTTTTTTTTTAATTATTATTTTTTTATTATTATTTATTACAATTTATCTACTCACTGTACCTTGCACGTGTTTAAAATAAAAAACATGAATATATGAACCTCTGTATTATTTGAATAGCTTAGTATTGAATGCACAATAACAAGGTACATTTATAAAATACATGGCACTAAACCCAGTTTAATATAAAACACAATTTTATACAATATATATAGTAGGGGGTCCCTGCTCCATCTCTTCATCAGTTTGGGGGTCCTTGGCCTGAAAAACGTTGAAGACCCCTGTTCTAGTAGAAACCCAAAATACAAGTATGCACCTGTAAATAAACTGTATAATAATGTGTAGATCTGTTTGCATTAAAACACACAAAAGGAACTGTTCTTTTTTTTTTTTTCCTACAAGGAATCCGTTCACAGCTGAACTGACATGGTCATATTTTATAATTTGTCAGAGAATTAATTGATAAATGACTTCCAATTTTGATTAAAAAAAAAGCTCAATTGTTGTCCTCTATAGGTAATGAAAATAAATAATTCAGAAAATATTGGTTACAACTTCACAACAACAGAATGTCTTGCTTTTGTCTGTATCATAACATACTGTACATTTTTAAATACCCTACTTATATTTTTTACTTTCTGTCAGACAGAAGCAGATATAAGGCTTCACTTTTGTAATGTGTGCATTTGCCATTTTTCACAGAGTAAATGATAAATAGGCTTAATGACAAAATATTAAATTGTTTATTTTAATCATTATTACTTGCCACCTTAAAAATTATTCTCATTGACTGGAATTTATATCCGCTTATTTTAGCACCTTTAAATAAAGCTGTGGATCATCAGATAAAAGGTGAATATTGTCATTTAATCAGAAATAAATAAAAAATGTGTCACTATCACTGTCACTGTCTGTGCCGGTCTCTGAATAACATCCAGAGATACAAACTCCCTTGTAACATTTTTTTCCTGTAGTGGTTAAAGTTTAGATGATTTTACAAGCTTCTTCAAATCTCTTTGTCCTACTTGTACTTGTTACCTTATTATAATCTTAACCTACTTTCTCGGGTGACTCCAATGGCTGACGTACTGTGTGTATATAAGATTTGCCAACAGAGGGAGCTGCTGCAAAAAGTTCCTCCTGTGAACAAACCTTGAATACAACAAGACACAAAACATCCAAGCATTCATCATGTTGTCCTACCTCTATAATTTTAAATGTACAAATGACATCACATCATAGCTTTTGAGTTTGATGTTTTATTTCAGTCTCAGCAGTCAAAATCATATTGACATTCATACAAATACAAATGCTAAATTCAAATGCTGGACAACAGTATTTTGAACATGTTGCTTATATGAAGAAAACAATACAACCAGCACACAGACGCTTTAAAACGATGGAGCAGCAGTAACCAAAGATTATCAGTGACGTGGATTCAGCAATAACCACAAAACAAGATCATGTGGAGTGACGGGAGTGAAGTAGCGATGCATCACGTGTAACAAACTAACAATGATTTATATTTCCAGGCAGGCATTTTCTAAGATGTCTTCTTCAATCAGTAGTTCTACTTTTTAAGATGCAAAAATAAAAATGGCCCCTGAATATAAACATACAGCAGGTAACCATGTGCATGCACTCATGTTTTTGAACATCAAACTTTGGACTGTTTCTATTCTACTCCATCCCCATCTCTACCCTGAAGCATCAAGTGCATAACTCAAATCTAATCTCCAGTCTTCTTCAGCACTTCAACACAATCCCTGTCCTGCTCTGCAAAGACAGACTGATTTCTCTTCTGTGTTGTGGCAGGCCTGTTTTGTCCTGAGGACTATCTACTCTCTATCGTCTCTCGTGCTTCCTGAGAGCACTCAGTATATTTCCTGTCACTCCTTAACCTGTGGAAGAAAAGGGCAAATCCTCTTTTATGTCTGCCGACAACCTGACCGCCCGTCATGCTTTGTAACCGGCACGTCGATTACAAAGAGAAAAACAAAAAAAATCATCCGGGTTAAAGATAAACAAGTACATTCAGAAATATCATGCTAAGGCAGAGTTGGAGGTCTTCCCGTGTCTTCAGTGGGCCTGTTTTACCTCATCCTGTCTCAGAGGAGGATATTTTTGGACACATCTGGGCCACCAATGTGTCTCCAGTAAAGCAGTCTTTATACATTTCTTATCCGCGTCTCCCTCGGCACAGCCAACAGGTCAATACAAATTTCTGCGGAGAGCACTTTCTCCACATGGAAGCATACTAAAAAACAAAAGGTTATAAACCCCCATTCCATACACCATCTCTCTTTATCAAGAACTAGTTTCATTACACACCATTATAAACACTGACCAGTCCATCAGACTAGATATTCATACTGTTTTTTTAGGGGGCAGCACATGACCTTATTTTCTTGGCTATCAAATGTATCAAAAAAGACCTCATGAGATATCGTCATTCACAACAGATTCACCATAAAGTTGTCTAGTTGTTAAGACTGGTTGCCCACAACTTGTGTTGTTTGTGCCTCAGATGTATAAAAACCAAAGGAAAGGAGACACAAAGGACATTCAGTTCAAGTCTTTGGAGCGATCACTGCTCCCCTACTCCTTTTAAAACAGAGGTTACTCAGGGAGGCAGGAAGGAGAAACAAACATGTGAAGAAGTGTTTTGGTCCACAAAATGTATCACTAGTCCCGCGTTAGAGGACTACACACGCCTACTCATGCTCCGGGGGTACCGGCCTGCTGGCCCATGAGAGGGTCCCCGCCCTCCAGGCCCTCCTCCTGGATGGGGGTCGTGTCGTGCTCCGCCGTGATCACGATGGTGTTCTCGTCCACCAGCTCACAGGTGGGGTTGGAGAAAGCCGACAGGGGCAGGGTGATCCTCTGCATCTCACGCTCGTACACTCGCTGCTCATGCTGCTTCTTTAAGTCACGACCCCTGAACACAATAGAGATTCATCGTGGTCATCAATACTTGCAATACAAGTGGCTTCCAGTTTGCTTTAGAATCGATTTTAAGCTCTTGATGTTTGTTTTTAAAGCCATTAACGGCCTCGCCCCACCTTATTGTCCGAGATTTTAACTCTCCGCGAGCATAACAGGGCTTTGCAGTCATCGGGTCAACCTTTTTTAGAAGTCCAAGGTCGAGGTATAAGCTGTGGGGTGATCGTGCTTTTGTTGTCGCTGCTCATAAACTATGGAACAAGTTACCCCCTAATATACGCACTGTCACTGACGTAATACTTTTTAAAAACTAAATTCAAGACTTTTTTATTTAGAGGCTTTTTACCTAGTAGCCCAGTGACATTTTTCCTGTGCTTTTTTTTATCCCTTTTTATGATTTTATGATATGTTATGTTTTTATTCCTGTTATTTCTTGATGTTAATGTAAAGCACTTGGGGTACCTTCTGGTTATTGTAAAGGGCTATACAAATACATTTTGATTGATTGATTTATTGATAGTGACGTGATTCAATGTTAATAAAATAATATTAACTTTAATTATCCCTCTCAGCTAAAGATCAAAGCAATCATACAAATTAATAATCAGTGTCAAGTCTTATTTTGCTGTTATCATAATAAAGAATAGCTATCAGAGTGATACTAATGCTATGTACCACCCAAGCTAAATATTCATGATAAGGAGCTTCAGATAACATACTGTATGTAGATAACAGAGTCTATTGTAACTCGTGCCAGGTCTGCAGCAAAGGAAAGGGGCAGATGGTGAAAGGGAACAGAGAGCTGACAAGCTGGCGAGGACTTTATCTCCTCAGTTATGGGGAGCGGCGTGAGGCTGATTTCTACTGATCTGGAGCCAAAACAACAGAATATACTGTTGGATTCAAAACACTTCCTACCTGCATGCTTCAGTGCAGCACATTGTGCAACACCACTGATTCTTTACACTAGTGTGTAGTTCATTTTAGCTTAAAGCGTATTTCCCAGAAACGTTCTTGCTTTCTTGCCCAGAATTGGGTGAGGAAATTAATACCTCATGTCTGTACATTATGTAGCGAGAGCCAGCAGCTAGTTAGCTTAACTTAGCACAAAGACTGGAAACAGAGGGAAACAGCTAGCTTGGCTCCGTCCAAAATAAAAAAAGAATCTGCCCGTTTGTTTAATCTGTACGAAAACCAAAGTGTCGTCAAAGATTATAGAAGCAAAGAGACGAAACTTGGTATTTTTTTGACAACAGTCGCTGCCGCCATTTTGGACTGAAAACGCTTATTATATTTATAATAATTAATAGTATTATAATTATAATAATTTATATTTTATTGTTCGACACAGGCCATTTCGGCAAAATATGACAAAGAATAGAAATAATTTTGTTTTGTTTTTGTACGGCTCTATTTCTGCCGTCCGGTAATCACTTTCTGTCCAAAATGCGGAAGCGTAGCTTTGCTGCTGTGCACTGATACACGTATACATATACAGTAATATACGTTCCTTGGTGTCGTCAACTTATTGTTTTACGGGGGGTTACTGTATGTATCAGACTATTTCTTGGTCGGGACCAGAAACGTCCTGGAGCTGGTTGCCCTGCAAACTACCCAGGCTAGCTGTTTCCCCCCTAGCGGTTTCCAGTCCTGCTGCTAAGCTAAGCTAACTGTCCTCTAGCACCAGCTACATATAGAGTGCTACAGGGATGACGTATTTTTATAGTCCAACCCCCGCACGGGGGCGTGATTATGTTTTGTAGTCTCATTTAGACACTTGTTAGCAACCTCCTTTTTTAAGACACGTAAAAGCTTCAAAATTCACAAGTGGGATATTTACTGACGTATTTTATATGGTAGAACAAAACGCTAAAATCTCTTAAGCTTGTGTTAACCACAGACCTTATTTCAGGCATCTAACTAAACCCATACAAAAAAAAACACTGGCTTTGAGACGAGGGAACCGTAAGTGCTAAAATGCAAACTGATTTCCAGGTTTTAGGACTCATTCCTGCACATCTATTTCTCTATTTCACTGACAGATATAGCAAGAGTGGTATCAAACTTCTCATCGAACTCTCAGCCAGAAAAAGAATAAGCGTAGGCCTACTTCCCAAAATGTTGAACAATTCCTTTAAATAATTATTGTAGGTTGTTCACAAAGAGATGTTAAAAGACTGATTACTGTACAGCAATCTAATGTGGTATATTTTTAGCATTGGGGGCGTCCATATGGCATAGATTCAAAACACTTGCTCATCACTGCAGAGCGTCAGGATTTACAGGGAACTATTCGAAGTGCTTGTGTATGGGAAGCCTGCCAGGGATCTGTGTCCTGGTCAGTATACCACTTACTCTGACTGATTGGTCAAGAGCCTGTTCCCAACGGGAGTTTATAGTATGAACCTTTGCATGCATTACACACCGAGGGCAGGTATAAACCCTCTGACATAACATGCTGCTCCTCCTTATTAATAATCACCTCCTAGAATAGAAAACAAAGACTGCTAATCAGATTTGACAGCCAAACACAGGCCTGTGAGGGCATTTTGTGCTGTGCTAAAGGGAATCGCAACATGGGGGCATTCACTTTGCACATTACATAACTGCAGCGAATGTGCATGTGTCTCCATCCAATCCAAACCGCTCTTCTCTTACCAGAATATAAAATAAGACAGCTCAAAATAGACGGGAGAGAGGGGGAGGCATTTCATTTCCGGCTGTGTTCCTCCCCACGTTCTGTTGTGGGGTTTTTTTGTGTGATAAAGTCATTTAAATCACTGCATTACATCCAAGTGGAATAACACAGAGCATCGTTGGGGAATGTGAACAACAGCTGATGCCCTAAATTCAACAGACCATTTAACGTGCACGTGTCTAACACATTCTAGCATGTTTCCTGTGCATCTTAAAGGTGTGATCAACACTACATGTTCCAGTGGAAACAGGAAGCCACAAGAGGCTCTGAAATTTTCATTTTGTGTTGCAGTTACATCAGATGTGCACAATATAATAAAGACACCCTGGAAACTTTAAAAGATTAAATGCCTCTTCAAAGAGAAAGAAAAAGTAAATGCTGTACAGTCTTTTGTAAAAATCCCTCTACGACTGAACCAAATGACTGATGATCTTGCTGTGATTTAGATACTGACCTCTTATAGATGTAGCCAACTGTGATGCCTGCTCCGAGGAGGATTATAATTGCCATCAAGATGATGCCGATGACGTAGCCTGAAAAACAAAAAATATAAAAGGTTAAAAACTGAACGAACATAGTAGTAAGTGAACACAAGTATATTTAGTTCATGTAGCAAGGCATAACTTCTAACTAAGTTAATTCAAACCGTAGACTGTTTACAAAGATGGACGACGCGTCTCCACTTCCTCCCACTGTACTAAAGTAAAGCCAAAATATCCCGCATACGACAGCTGGCATCTTGAGATTTTGACGCCATTTGGAGCCTGAATCTGGCAGTAGTCATCGGGCGGTGTAGCCGCGGTATTGAGGACACCCGCCCGAACCAACCGCTAGCCAAGTACGGCCGCAGGTTGTCAACGAAAGAGTCTCACAGCTGTCAATCATGATGTCTCGCCCCCTTTTTATAGCATCAAATAACTAATTAAAACCAAACTCATCAGAAAAATTAACATTTGAACATACATCAGCGTGATGAGAACTACTTAAAATGACAGAAACCATCTTTGGGAAAAATTGATTTGATGTGTACTTTGACTTTTTAGTTTGTCCCATCCACTAACATGGAGGGGGCGGGATTTATGACCTATACTGCAGCCAGCCACCAGGGGGCGATCGAGATGTTTTGGCTTCACTTTTGGGGAGCTGTCATGTCGTCCATCTTTATATTCAGTCTATGATTAAAACCAACATCATATATGTTTTCAGAGTAATAACAACATACCGAACGTGCCAAGGTCCTTTTTCTGTTTGGGTCCTGTGCGTACTCGCTGGCTGATTCCCATCACCGGCTGCACTGCAGCAACTTCTCCCTGAGAAGCTCCCGACTTGGCCGTCTGAAAGTTCTCTGTGGAGGGAATGGTTCCGGTTGGCTTGAGGGGTGCGGCCTCCGCTGGTACAATAGTGGCTTGTTCTAAAGACACAAACAATGCCAGCGATATAAACAACAGTTAAATTAATTTTAATTGGGGATGCTCTGAGTTGTGCTACTGTTGATGTACTGCCAATGGAAGCCAAATCAAATCAAGTAGTACTTTTTTAATTTGAACTGTAACCACCACTAGAACATTTCACCACACAGATAGGGCGAAATGAAGAACGTACTGTCGTTATTTGTAGATTGATTTTACGATATCATTTACAACGTTTACAACTCTCTCCCTTTAATATCTCAGGGTGCATTACACCAATGTGGGGTATGTTGGAAATCAATGAGCAGGACTGCTTTACGGCTGCTTCATTTTGGGATTTTTATTTCATGATTTTTGCATCAATGTCATGGAGCGCCTTCATTTGTCAGTTGTGGTGGTAGTGATTCCCCTGACTTCAGCCCCAGGTGAAAAGCCCCAAACCCCTCCCAGCCACATAAAAATACCCAAACTTATTTGGAGGAAATAAATGAACAAAATAAAGTCCGCAGGTGCTCGGCTAATATTTGTCGAGAGAGAATGCTTGCACAATAGCAACAAGATTTTCCTTATAGCAGGTAATCTCACGCCCAATGGCAGACAACCCTATTTCCCCTAACCGCTGTCAATATGTAAGAGGTGTGAGTTTGAGGTCTGCACTGATCTTTAGCAAGTTCCTTTTCCACCCTCTTTTAGGCCTTCTGAATTTACTGAATTGTGTATGGCAGGTTATTTTGTCCATAAACAGTTCAGCAGTTGATTTTCCAGAAAATGTACTTTATCACATTATAAAATATAATAATAATAATAATTGTATAGTGTGTGGAGACACACTATGTTGTAGTAATGCACTTACTGGTGCATCATATGTACTGCATGGTTTCCAATTACTGCTGGTCCAACAACATTACCACTAACACAAAACCCTTCTAACCAGCAGGACGAAAGCCCTTAAACTCCTTTCAAGAAACTTGGAACGTAAATCAGTGAGAGGCTTTTTTTCAGATGTGCCAGGCACAAACAGGCTCTGCACGCTCGAATCTATCTCACAAGACAGGAAGTCAACATCTGCTCTTTAACTCGTAACCCATTTCCCCCACACAAGTTGTTGTTTACCAACTTTGGAGTTAAAGGGCGTGAAGTGAGAAGTTGAAGCAGCCAATTAGCTGCTGTTACCAAGCGGAGATTTTTCCTCTCTGCCAATGAGCTGAGGTTGGGGCGTGGTCAACCACTCAACAATCTGACATGACTGCAGGGCTTTGTTATTGTCTGAGTTGGTTTAACTTCGGAGACGAGAAGGAAACAAAGAGCAAAGTCGACGAAACTTCTCTGACCAACTGACCTACTGCTGACTAATACTCTTACATGGGAAAAAACACATGGAGAGTAAACTGGCAGTAATCCATCTTGCACATTTGTGGTAACAAATAAACCAAGAGGAAAAATGTTTTGGTTGACCCATAAAAGTTTATAATTTGACTGCATCCTCTCTCATCAAGCTCTTGTTGTGTGTGTTGACTAATTACAACATTTGCATAACAACAAAAAAATCACCTCATTATTTCTCCCAAACATAACCCACTTTTTAAAATAATGAGAGCTTTACAGGGAAGAGAAAATAAGTGCTGGCAGCTCCAAGAGAGCACAGTCTGATGTTGTTTTAGTGTTGTTTGGTCATTAATTTGGAATATGCATATTTATCTTTGCCAGGTCGCTGTGGTTCTGGTTTTTTTTCTACAAATGTCCAACTTCCTTGTGCAAATGCAAACTCCAAATGTTAATGATTATTGTGCACAGTGTTAACTTACCTTTGCATGTGTCAACTGCACAGAATTGTCTCTGGACCGTCCCATCTGGGCTTGTAATGTAGCACCAAGGACTCTCAGAGGAGTCTGGGTTTCGGCAGTAATTGTGATCTCCCACACCTACAGGAGGAGAGATGAAAAACAGCACACGTTTGTTATTGATGCCTCCTGGAAAATACTAGCCTGTCTCTCTCTGTCTGTCTGTCTGTCTGTCCTGCTGCTTCATAAATCATTAACACTACTTCATTACACCACAATGAAGAGGCAGCCATGAGCACAAAGAGAGGAAATGGCAGCTGCTGTATAATAGAAGCCATTTAAACAGATACACAAATGGTTGTTTATTTCAATCCTGTGACTGTGGCATGCTGTACTGTTATTACACTGCATCAACATGTCAACAAAGATGTTAAGAGCTGTTTGTTGTGCTGTAAGGAAACTGTTGCACCTATCAACACCAGTGGCATGACATGTGTGTGACATTTCTCCAACAGCAGTAAACAGGATGCTTCATTTAAAGGGCCATTCACCAATCTCTGCATTAAAAGACAATTGTTTACCTGTCTGTGAGTCAGGATGGAGTGTAACATCATAGTCTGTACTGGTGTTGGTCCAGTTTAGACAGGTCAGACCCGAGGAGGAGCTCTGTTGGTCTCCTCTGTACTCCACACCATTGGATCTCATACAGTCTGAGAATAACAGAAAAACAACACGTGAACGCATCACATTTCAGCGATTGTGCAATCAAACAGAAGAGAGAGAAAAACATGATCAATTATTATTATGTATGTGATTTGAAGTAAATCAGGCAACATTATATACTTTTTTTTTTTTTTTACAACAAAATGGCAAATTAAATTGAAAAAAATAATATTTTTTATACCTTTTTCTTTTGCATTTGCAGCGCTGCTGCCCACCATTGCCACGCTCAGGAACACAACGTGCAGGGAGAAAAACATCTTGCAAAGCTGACGGGATGAGTTAACCCACAACATGGTGCTGCTGCTGTGCTTTTTTTCCTTTTAAAAATGAAAAATGAAAAATGAAAAACATGCACAAAATGTTTCAAACGGACGAAGAGCCTGTGCTAGATATGCACCATGCACACTGCTCTGTCGCTGGAGTCCCAGCCCTTGTTTTTGTCAGAGGAGCTAAGCTTTCTTCGTTGGAGGAGGAGGAGGAGGAGGAAGAGGAAGAGGCGCTGCCTTTTGCAGCACAAACCTCAAGGTCCTAGGCTTCACCAGGTTACACACACACACACACACACACACACACACACACACAGAGAAGAAGGAGCATGGGCTGCAAAATAGTCTGGCATCTTATCATGACACGCAGCCTTGTGAGAATAAACATGTCGTCAAAACAGTCAGCAGTGGAAGTCAAATAAATTCATCCACATTCCTGCTGCTGCAAAAAAAACTTTTTTTTCTTTCTCCATCCTCAAACTTTTTCCTTCTCCCCCTATCCAACAATCATGTCCATGCTTATTACAGGGTCTGTGCTTGTCTATAAATAGCTGCTCTTGCTTTCCATTTTCACTTTTATCATTACTTTCCATTTATATATAAATCAAAGCTTAAAACTTTCCTGTTTGCTGCTGCCTTTTATTAAACCAGATACTGCACTATATCTTTTACTCTTGTGTGTTATACTCTATTTTAGCTTCTATCCCAGCTTTTATTTTGTAGCTTGTTTTTATTTTCTAATCTTTAATGTTTTTATAACAGTTTTAATTATGTCTTAATGTTCTTTTGCACTTTGTCGCAATGTTCTTGAATGTTTATGTAAAGCACTTTGAATTGCCCTGTTGCTGAAATGTGCTCTACAAATAAAGCTGCCTTGCCTTGCCTTGTAATCCCCCTCCATCCAACTGCAGAGTCCGATCTGGCTCTAAAGTGCTTGTTGCATCCGTCCCAAACCCAGTCTTCCTGTTTCCCAGGCTTCCTCTCCACCACATGAGGCCTGTTTTTTCCACTGGTCAGAAGAAGAAGAGGGCTCTGCAGAGGCCCGTAAAGGACAGCTGCCAGTACTATTCCCCTGTCAGTGTACAGCAGAGAGGCCCGGTGTCATTGTTGGCTGACTGGTTTAGAGGGCAGCCAACGCCTGAGTCAGTCAATGTTCACTAAGCCACTTTTCAAATAGATGCTTGCCCGGTTTTCAGGCAATTACTAGAGCAAACACACAGCATCTGTCTGGCACTCTCCATCACACGCTGCTTATCCTGGGAGCCCCTACCCAGCATGCTCTGGGGGGAAACCACAAGTCACTAGACCATTAAAGGGTCTGAGCTAACTAATACCATATGGAAGCCCATTTTCACCGCTAAAAGAAAGAAAACAATTAGTGATGAAATAGTAAATGATGACATATTTTAAGAGTTTATATAAAAAGTATATAAAAGGTTTATCATGGCCAATTTTAAAAGTTTTTTTCTTTTGGCGGCTGAAATGGACTTCCATAACTACCTGAACTGAACTGAGGTGATGAAGTGAAGTTGGTGAAGACTAGGGCTGCGTATTGGCAAGAATCTGGCGATACGATACGTATCATGATACAAGGGTTACGATTCAATATATTGCGATATATTGCGATACTGTTAGTAAGACGATATATTGCGTTTTTTTAAATCTAATTTTAGACACACCACCATTATGTATAAAATCTGAGTAAAGATTTTTTTTTTTTTTTTTATGCAATCAGAACAGTTGGATCTGCATTTGCATTTATCACAGTCCTGTAACATCCAACGTCATAGCACTACCTTGGGATAGACATACACTGAGAGGGCACATCTCTTTGCAAATTAAATAAAGTATTGACTGAGTTAATCTTTGTATGTTAACTATTGATTAAAAATCGATACAGTGTTTTTGAGAATCGATACAATATCGAAAAACATAATATCCCAATATTTGATTTTTTCGATATTTTCTCACACCCCTAATAAAGACGATCTCATAATTTGAATGTACTATCTCATCATTTTGAATCACAACCTCAGGCATCTGACTCTGTAAGTCAAGATTTTGTCTTTTTGTTTGACCCTTTTGACTTCATAATTTTACAAGGACATCAAAATTTAGACTAACCATGAGTGTTGACCAGAGTTGAGCAACATTTCCACAACTTGATTTGAGACTTTTTGTCAGGAGTGGAATCAAACTGATACAAATCAGTGACATAGCTGAGGATTATTATTCATATATTAAAAATACTGAAATTCTTGTTAGCACAACTAAACATACCACAATAGACTAAAAGCCCAAAGTATTGTGCTGCATTATTACAGGCTTCACATTGTATAGGGTTGGTTATTTACAGTGTCAACAACTTCAAGTTACCGATGCGTGTGGGAGAGAGGTACAGTAAGCTTTGTTTGCACTCTGCTTTACTGGGGATTTCAAGCTTTGAAAATGAAACTAAGTAGCACTCATTGGTGGAAAAGTACCCAGATATTATACTTAAGTAATAAAACCACAGTGTAAAAAAAACTGTTACAAGTAAAATTCCTGCATTAAAAATGTTACTTAAGTAAAAGTACAAAAGTATTAGCATCAAAATATACTTAAAAGTAAAAGTACTCATTATGCAGAATTGCCCATTTCAGACTAATGCACTGTGTATTATATTATTGGATTTTATCTCTTAATGCATTAATGTGTTTGTTTGTAAAGGTGGGGCAAATTTAATAACTTTACTATACTGCTGGGTAGCTTGGTACCTTTATTCCAGGTATCAATAAAGACGTCTCATCTTCTTTTAACTTTTAATGATAGATCATACTGTAACTTATATGTTGATTTTATTTCATATCTTAATCTGCAAAGTAACTAAAGTAATTAAATAAATGTAATGAAGTCAAGAGTTTAGTATACCACTGAAATGTAGTGGAGTAGAGGTAGAAAGTAGCATAAAATGGAAATACTCAAGTAAAGTATAAGTATTTCAAAATTGAACTCTAGTACAATACTTGAGTAAACTTAGTTACTTTCCACTACTGATAGCACTGATAGTATGAAAGACAAACATTTTATTACAACCTCAATATTCAGCATAAACGGTTCCTTTAAAAAATCTAAATGCACAAAACCCTTCTTTTGAAAAGGTTTTGACTGTCATCCACTGGATCCACTGGTGGCTACTTGTGACACAACAGTGGAAAAACACTCCTTTATGTTCCAAATAGTGCACTGTGTTGCATGTACACACACCCAATGAAAGTGGTTGTACTTGGCCTTATTCCATGTTGCCATAGTTAGTTAATTTAATTAGCAGGACGCAGGCTTACTGAGAGCCAAGACACTCACAGTAACAATAGCAAAAGCTTTTTATTAAGCCAGATGGTCATTTTCCACTTTTATACTCACTTTGCCTTCAGGGAATTCCCAACCTCGCTTTTAAACTCACCTACCAAACTTTATTTTTAGAGTAGAAGGAAGAAGACACAAAATTGCACACATAGTTCAAGCAAACCCGGATAAGATTTATGCCTTTTCATTAAAAGTATGCCTTTGTTTTCAGGCACGTTGACAAGCTGTCAAGCCACGTGACTTTCTTGCCTTTGTCTTGAAGTAGAGCAAAGTTCAAGTCCCCATTTGTATTTTAAAGGTACTGTGCTGTGAAGCTTTGTCTTAAGAGACTTATGAATCTATGAAACTGAAATATATAGGTTTGTTTTTGTCTGGTAGCAGCCATACAGCCAGTAGCTGACATCTTTCATCAATAAATGCAAAGGCCTGTTGTAGGTGTCATTAACACATTTGGTATTTTTCAACCTTGACCCTATTTACCCATGTTTTGTTTCTAACTGATTAATACTGACAACAATTTCTGAAATTAGTCCAATATTGAGGGAAAGCGATGCAGATGGCAGCCGCTCACGGGCTGCAATGTAATCCTATAGGTAAACCTGGTACCATCAATTTACGTTCACTAAAAGTGTTTGTTTTTGCCACCCTAAGGCTCTGATTATAAGGTGTAATTTTTATGTTTTTTTAGTTTTTTATAACCCTCATCCTACCAACCTATTTAACATACAAGGACTACCGACTGAGACTCCAGGAGTAAACTACTGTTAGAAACAACCATAATAGCAAAACTTATTTCTTCTCAAAACACCGGCAGCCATGTTGAGATCAGTTGAGGAAATACCAAGCACCAGCCGGAGCAAACGTTCTCATTTTACAGCTAAACAGAACACATTTGAGGCAAGAAATAGGCATTACAGTAACAGAATATTGATTCATATTTGATCAGCGCTGCCAATTTGACCGTTTAATTGGAGTTCGCGAGTGATTGACAGCTGCCTCCGTTGATTACACAGCCAATAGGAACGCTCTCTCTCTCTGTAATGACCTGTGATTGGCCAAAGTCTCCCGTCACAGGCTAAATTTTGTAAAGCCTGAAAACAGAGCCATGAGGAGCAGAAGTGTAGTTTTCTCTCTGAGCACTTGAAATATGATATGCTGAAAGGTTATTATGGATTTGCCCAATGATACCAAAAATATTCTGCCTACTGCAGATTTAATATATATTTTTAATTAATTCAGACTTTGATTCTCACAAACCGTCATTGTGTGGTGCCTTCAAATGGGGTTGTGTTTACCGTGTTCACGAGAAGAATCCATTTGGCAAGTGGAAAGTTTCTGAAAGCTCCGAGTTCACGACATGTGACGTATTTGTTGACGTTGTCAGAAATGGCGGAGGCCAGGGAAGTTAATTTTTTTGGTGCATAATAAGTTGATGTATAGCAATTTTAGTCATATATTGTTTTTCTTCATAACTTTATAATAGGTCTGAGGAAAATGTTGATATTCCCAACAGCCTCGTCTTTTTCCTCTGTCATTATGCCTTTACATTTCCTGCATTGTTACCCACTTGCTAGCTTGATAAATTGTTAGCCTCTGTGGCTTCAAGACACGATAATAATGTTAATATTGCTGTTGCTTAGCAGTTGTTGTTCTCACGACTTAACCACATGAACGACAAGCATATTATCGTGCACACGACTTTCCATGCTGTAAACACGAGCTCAGAGTTTCACTTGAAGGCACCATCAGCCTTGACATTGAAGTCTCGTTCTGAAATCTCGCGATGCTATATTTTGCCCGGAAGACAACGATGGAAACCACGTCCATGATGGAAACACGTGTGCCAGCCGAGTTGGAGTACAGAAAGCGTAGCCATTAGCTAAAAGATTTTCAAGGGAGAAGGCTGCAAATATTCAGATTTCACAGTAAGACTTCCCCTTGTGTGGGACTTGGACACAATAACAAACAGACCAGATCAAGCGAAAGGTAAAAAAAAAAAAGTTTTATTTCTCCTCTCCATAATGTTATCTGACATAATTCTTGATAAGATTATTCAAGGTTTGTCCAAAAAATGTTGATGCCACAGTTTTGCTCAACAACAGCTTTCATTATCTAGCATGACCTTGTTGTGTTCTGCGTCACGAACACGATGAGAACCACCTGTAGCTTCCTCTGAGGCTCATGTTAATCTCATAGAGCTTCACACACCAGGTGTTCATTGTGCCGTGGGTCATAGGGAAATACATTGCATAAGCTTTATGAATGAATCATTAATACAAGCTTGATGTCATAGCTGTTGCACAATCTAGATGGTCATAAGCACAATGCTTCATGCCTACAGTACACAGTGGAAACCTTAACTGAAATAGAGGTACCTTATGTTCGTATACGTGAAACAGTGAAAAATAAAGTAAAACTAAAGTTGAGAGAGAGACAGATGTTGATAAATTGGTTGTTTATTATTCTGAGAGTTTAATCACCCCTGACAATATCATATCCCAAGGAAATAAAAGTTGTAAGGAGACAACAATGAAAACGTCAATGTACATTAAATAAGTAGCCTAACATGGCCAGCCATAGCATGTGCAAAGTCTTTCATGTCAGTGTTTGTCCAATACTGAGAGCCACCCAGCTCAAATAAAAGCAGCGGGCACACTGGTGATGTAAGACTTCTCTAGTCTGTGGGCTGTTGCGGAGCAACTGACAGCTCTCTATCAGATCCAGTCAATCATCTTCAGCCTTCATGTGGTTGGAAAATGGACACTTATCCAGGCAGAAGGTCTCTAATGGAGCATCAAAACACACATTATACTCCCCTCCTGGGCACCAAGCAGCCAATTTTTCCAGACGCAATAGCATTACATCACTGGATCAGTCTGAGGGCTGCTACTGTTGGACAAGAACAACTGAGGACAGGAGCACTGCTCTGGGAATAAGAAAGTGCTTTGAAGAGATGGTGAACATAAAGACAAACCTGGGGCTATACTGTTGGCTGTACCTCTTCATAAAAAGCTTAAAGAAAATGGAATATTATAAACTTTTATTTAAAAGCACTGTAGCAAAAACTGGCCTCTAGAGCTTATGAGGAACATGGCACCTAATGCCCAGTGGATCTCTTCTCTGACAGCAGCCACTGAGCTCTTACATACTGCCGCATCAGCAGTCGCACTACTAATTCAATAAGGCTGCACATGTAGATGTCATTAGCATTCTTGAAATATCCACAGGTAATTTCATCCCGGGCCTCGTGGACCAGTGTACAGAAAAAGGCCCCTCGTTCCGTCATCGTGGCGGTCCTCCAGCCACAGCAGCTGTTACAGCAGAGGGAAAGTGGACACCGTTCCAACTGAGCAGACTACAAACTTCCTGTAGACTCATGTGCAGCGACGAAGGATCACAAAGGTGTCGTACATCATCAGATGTTTTCACCAGCTGAAGGAGAAAGGCAGCCCTGGTGAACAGGCCACACAGGGTGCTGTGGAAACGGGGGTCCACGAGGAGAGACAGCCAAGCCTGCGTCAGTGTCTCTGCTAGAGAGAGAATAAACATTGTAGCACAGAAAATTTAGAATATACCACAGCTTATCACATATTTATAGTCAGACTAATGCAGTACCTGGCTGGAGCTCTTTGCAGACTGCAAGGCTGTCTAGCACCTGTGCAGCACTCTCCTCTGCCCATGCACTCAGCCTCTGTGCCACAGCAGAGCATTCAGAGCGTCTGTCAGCCATCTGCAGCAGGTAAGGCAGCACGTGTGCCGACATCACAGAGGGCTCTGCAAACACATTGGCCTCATCTTGCTCATACAGACTGGAACACCTGAATAAGAGAGCAGTTAAGCATCACTCAATCACGGCTGCTCTGTTTATACAAGTGTATTGATTCAGTGAGGTAACACACCCCGCCTCTGAGGCCTCTCTCAGCACAGATCTGAGATCAGGTGGCGGCAGGTGACACAGCAGCACCTCCAGTGTGCCTGGAGTATCCCAGCATTTCTCCAGTAGCAGGTCCAGTAGGAGCGGCAGAGCCTGGTTGACCTGCATGAGGTAGACGCTCCTCTGGCTTTCTCCTCGTCTCGCATGGTGCAGCATGGAGGTAAAACACGCCGCTTTCATCCTCACCTCCTGGCTCTGGTCCTGCAGCAAGTAAAGGCCCGTGTTGATCAACCTAAATCAGGAAGATTCAACATTTTTAATTTCTGTTCATCACAGTGCATCAGTGGATTGATTTGACTTCCTTCCCACCTGTTCATGATGGCAGGCGGAGTGGCGCGGCTCATTAGAGGAACTCCAGCCACACACAGAGCTCCAGCACACGCCATCCTGAGCACTTCAGGCACGTCAGGGGATCGGTGGCACTCCAAGACGCTACACCAGCGCTGGATCACGGATATCTTGGGACTGATTTACACAAAGATTAGAAGAAAGTCAGAGCTGCAGGTAGAAGTGCAGTATGTGACTCTATACTGAAGCAAAGAAAACATGTAAAAACCTGCAGTGTGAACAGTGGGAGAGCAGCAGACTAGCAGCATACAGAGCCTGTGAAAGAAACTCTGGCCCCCCTCGCTGGTCCTCCAGGTCCCCAAGCAACAAATCCAGACACTCAGGCAGAACTGGCTCCTCCAGTGGGGCCGACTGGGGAAGATGTTGGGGTGAAGTAGAATTGCCTCCGGCCATCACTGCCACCAGAGCTGCCAGGAAGGTCCTGCGGTACTCCACACTGTGGCTCAACAATGCCTCCTTCAGGTTTGACTGGAGATAGAGAGCATTAGTATAGTCCTTTAATCTACTTGTTCAGTGATCAATGCGCTTTACAATACTTGGACTACTTCAGTGCTTTCCTCAACGGAACACTTTACATTTACCCTTATTATAGTAAAACTCAAATCAGATACACGATGATGGGGTTGTCTAGTCCAACTAAATTATGTAATAAATGTAAACAAGCGCTGTAAAATAAATGACTAGTCCACATGAACAGTAGTCCCCATCTTTACCCGCTGTCTGTAGATATGCAGGATCACAAGCTTATCTTAACGAGAGTTAATAAAACACAACACAGGATATACATGGGAAGGCACAACTGGGTGGTCTAGATAGTATAACATGCTGGAGAGTTTATCTAAATGACCTACATGAACAGGACATAATAAAAGCTTATAGACACACCCTGTCTTATGTCAGAGGGAAAAAAAGATCTCCAGCCAGATTTCAGACGGCATTGTATTTAGGTTTCCCCAATTTCCTCACATTGTGCTGTAAGAAAGTCGTTACACTGAAAGCTGTTGGACGGGTTTTTGGGAAGGTTGTTTTCTTCTTGCTGTAGTCTACGGAGCAGATCATGTCTCACCTGCAACACCCTCTGGATCACCTCTTTCAAGCCAGTCTGCTGCGAACCCCGCCCATCCACCACCCACGTGACCAATGAGAGCCTCAGATCAGGGCTCGCTGCAGAGAAGGTGTCCCAGATTGGACAAGCCCACTTTAGATCTTCACATAGAAAGCGGATGGCTTGTTGATGGAAGGATGACAACCCGATCTGCGGAGGCGACATGGATAAAGTATTAGAAAAAAATGATCTGCTGGGGCATCCTGGTCAACCTGACCCACCGGATGGTTTGTTACACAGAACTTTCTGGAAAAGTTTCCAATGCTGATGTCAACTCTCTCCTCATGTTGCCTGTCTATCATTAAAAACGTCTTTTCATCTTTTATACATGGGTGTCATCATGTCTGTGACGCACCTGAAGCTCCTGTTGAGGTGTTTGGAGGTTGTGCACGAGTGTGTCACTGAGCTTTGATGAGTAGGTCTCACAGCAGAGTCCTCTCAGTGAGTCTGCCACACCGAGGTAGGCCGCTCTCACTAGGGGGCAGCGTTGAGCTTCAGTCACCAGCCACATGGAGGCGTCCACCCTGCTCAGCACCTCACACAGGTCAGCTGAAGGGGCACTGGGACTAGAAACACAGCAGGATTTCAAAGACAGTGTCTGATGACTGAATGCACCGGGCATTTTGAAAGCCTGAACGTGTGTCTGATGAATGAATAAACACCTGACTGTGCAGAGAGCTCTCTCCAGAGTAGCTCTGATCTGCAGCAGCTGTCCGTGCAGCCGGTTGTGACAGCAGCGCTCCTGTGGACCGGGCAGCTGAGCCGTCAGTTTGATGAGGATGTTCATGTACTCTGAGGGGGGAGTCATGGCAACCAAAGCCTTCGAGGCCATCACTCTCACGCTGTAAATAGGACTGGCAGACAGCTGGAGCAAAGGAGGCAGGAAGTCTGACAAAGTTCTGGCAGAGGAAAGTCAGAGAAGACGCTCATTGAGTCAAATGATATTCATTGGGAAGATTCATAAATGTACAAGACTTAGTCCTTCCTCACTGCTTTGTATAAATACAGTATACAGTGCTAACCTGTTAAAGGAACGGTTCAACATTTTGAGAAACACTTATTTGCCAGAATTAAATGAAGTTCCTGCAGCAGGTAACAAAATATGTTCACTAATTAACACGTCATTCAGTATTCTGTTTGTTTAACCTTAACACAAAAGAAGTGTATGGTAAAAAGTGTAAAAATGACAATTCACCGTTTTACCGGGGGTTATGTGCCGGACCCTTTCTTGGCCGGGAGCGATTGTGAATTTTATTTTTATGAGCAAGCGAGATAGAACTTGTTAATATAATGTGATGGGTTTTATTATTTTTGGACAGAGCCAGGCTAGCTGTTTGCCCGTTTCCAGTCTTTATGCTAAGCTAAGCTAACCGGCTGTCGGTTCCAACTACGTATTCATTGCACTGACATGAGAGTGGTATCGATCTTCTTATCGTACCCTTGGAAAGAAAGCAAACAAGCATATCTCCAAAAAAATGTCAACCTATTCCTTTAACCAGTGGTTCTCAGTCCTTCTTCATTAGTAAAGGTGAGCAACCTATTGAATACAGTGATCTAACATTTGGTTGGAATAAAGTCCTACATCCTTTTGGCCTTTATGAAAACCACTGATATAAAGAATTATAATAGGTAACCAGACCAGACAGTAAACAGTACTCACTCTGTTGAGTCTTGGACGCCAGGCTGGAGTTGTGCTAACAGAGTGAGGACGGGGAAGAGCGAGGGTTTGAGATGAAGCTTAGCCTCATGAGCTGGACCCTGGAGGTCTTGAGCCGCCCCTCTCAGCTCACCCAGGAGGAAGGGCTGGAGCGCAGGGTAGTGGACGAAGAAGGCAAGGGGGGACATGCCATGCAGGGTAGGGCCACCCTCCTCGCTGCTGGGCCGCTGGCCGAGCATTCGTGAGCACAGAGAACCTGCAAACAGGTATCAGAGGTATTAATTAGAGCTGAACCAAATTGTGGATTAATGAACTATTTTGATTATTGATTAATCGTTTCAATCATCAAAAAGCACCTAACATTTGAGTATTTGTTAGATTGATGATTATCTGAATTAATAATAATGATTATTTGGGTTTTGGACTGTCGGTCATGCAAAACATGCAATTTGAATAAGTTAATTTTTGTGAAATTGAGATGGGCAGCTTGTATTATTTTCTGACTAGAAGTAAATGTGTCTAACTGTAAAGTTGCAGAGCAGCATTCCTCATGGCCCAGCAGGGAGAACTGATCAGAGTGAGGGACAAGATGGCTACAGCAGGAGCAAACTGAAGGATGGCTACTCCCAAACCAGAACCACGAACCAGGGCCTGCAGAGTGTGAACCGCACACACCTGTAAGAGAAAGGACAATTCTGTGACCACATCTGTCTTTGTGCTTTTAAAAACCAGCATCCTCATTTTTGTTGCCGTGTCTACAAACCTGTGGCAGGTCCAGTGTCTGGTCCCAGTTCTTGGGTAGAGGGGATTTGGCCGTCTCCAATAAGATTTGCATACTGTGGGCTAACAGCGGTCGTGATTTACCGACCTCCTCCGCTGACACAACGCACAGGATGAGCATCGGCAACCCTGCAGCCCGTCGGGTCACCGAGGTGGAACGAGGGGACCGCACAACCTGCAATCCCTATAAAGAGACAGGAGAGGAAATATATCTGTAAACCAGCCGTCCAGCATCTTCATTTATTAATGAAACGCATGTATCACCACTCACTTGTTTCAGCATGTGGGCCGGGATGTCCCTAATCTCTGGATCACTGCTGCTCAACAGAGAGGCACAGAACTTGGTGAAGCCTCCGCAGCACCCCTCTACTGCCCCCTGGTGAGGAGAAACATGTCTTTCACAAAGGAAAACTAGGTGATTTGGACTTGATGCCACTAAATTGATTTATAAAACTCACCCAGTGACGACATTTGAGAAAAATATTCTTGAACACGTTTGATGCTCTCGTTAGATCCTCTTTTGTTAGGAGGCACTCGCTGGGTTTGGATTTAGTGAGAATTTTCTCCACCAGAGAACCCAAAAAGATTCCTATTTCCTGATATAAAAAAGCAGGTAATTTTGAGTAAAAAAATAAACATGGAGCAAATATGCTTACTAAAAATGTCAGGGTTTTGCCATCTTCCTGAATGTTGAGGTATCCAATTATGCATCTGTTTTACCTTGATGGAGACCCAGCAGCAGGTGAGGACGAGGCTGTGCTCCTCAGATAACAGGACACACTCCTCTCCATCCCCTTGGCCTCCTCCAGACTCTTGGGCTATCAGAGAGTTGATGGCGTTTCCCATTTCACTAAAAGATGGAGGGGCATCTAAGAAAGAAGAGAAGCGATTTACTGTTTGGTAAATCTGTAATGGAGTGTACTTCATCCCCAAATCAGTTTTGTTTCTGCAGATTACCCTTCTCACTGGCACAAGTGGCATCCTGGTCTCCATACAGAACAGTCAGCAGCAGCAGAGACACACTCTCCAGCAGGACCAGCACCTCAACGGTCAGACTGTGGTCAAGTGTGTCATAGACACTGCTGGGTGCCTCAAGCAAGCACCTCTGGAGGGCACTTAGAACACCTGGAGCATAATTCAAGACTGGATTTATAACGTTTCTAGAGCTAAACCTCATTTATGTTAGATATCAGTGTTGTAGGTCTCACCATGTATAGGCTTGGTTCTGGTAGCAAGCATCATGTCAGCCTTGGCTGTCAGATAGTGCTCCTCCAGCTCCTTCACCAGGAATCTGACCATGCAGGAAGCTTTGGGGTTACTTCCACCGCCGACAGGGATGCTACTGTTCAACCTGCAGTCCTCAGGCTGGTCCTGTGATCTACAAGTAGAACAACTGCTTATCCTTCCCATCTACAGCAGACATACTTCTGAACTCTGAACAAGGGTATGCATTGTAGGAGGCAAGGCTCACTTCTTCTGAAGGAGGACCTTCATCATCAGCGCTCCCATCTGAGCCTCCTGCACCCGAGGACTGCACAGGAGCTGTTTGGTCCGCGTGAGCAGCACCGCTGTGATGTCATCTGGAAAATTGGGCGGGAAAAACCTCAATAATAACCCAGCCGAGAGCTCCCGAATCTGTCACAGAAAAAAAAAAACTTTAAAGTCACTATCTATCTATCTCTAAAAAAGAAATATGAGGCAAGTTGAGACAGCTCGACCTCATTGGTAGAATCTTCTAAACAGCTGATGAGGACCAGCTGTTTGGTCCTGCAGAGGAAATCCCACTGTCCTCTTTGTCTGGCACAGTTAATAAGAGACCCTATATGCGCTGCAGAAATGAATGAGAATGAATGCACCATATATTAGTAAAGAGAACATTTTTTTTCCAGCCATTTTCCAATCCCTGGTTTCCTAAACTAACCTGGAGGCTGTCCTTTCTTTTTGTCTGGGCTCCAGGTGTCCGTGCAGGTCTCCAGCACTGCAGACAGCAACAGCAACGCAGTCTTCTTCCTCTGAAAACTGTGTCCTGGTGCCAGATAGCTGTACGGAAGTTGGCCTAACCATTCAACAAACCCTACATAAAATACAAAAAAAGGTTTTGATGAACAGAAAATAGGCAAAAGACTGGAAAGATTTACTGAAAAAAAGACAGGACTTTAAATTACAAACACTGCAACAAAGGCAGATAATATTAGGCTGGATGCTCCTGATTTGACTTGTAATTCAGTGAGCACACCGTCAGTTGAATCATTCAATATAGACATATGAAGTTTAAAAGAAACCACAACATACAGTATGATAAATGTCTATCAGTCTGTAGAACAGTCTATTATATAAAACAGCAGCTGTCCGTTCTCTCACCTACTCCCTGCTCCAGTATGTCCTGCGTCGTCTCTGAGTGGGTGGCATCTCCATTCTTTTTGCCCTTCTGTCCCCTGACATGTGCTAAGCAGCCGTCTCTGATACGAACCAGAAACCTCTTCACCCCGGCCTGAAAATGTTGGCGAAAAGGCGAGGACTCACAGTTCAGGTTCTGAGGAATAAACACCCTCATTATGGACATCTCCTCTTTGGTCGGAGTGTCTTTGGTCTTTGAGCTGCAGCAGAGGACGCTGAGAGCGGCGAGACGGACTTTGTCCTCTGCAGACCCTAGAGCTAGCTGGAGGGTTTCAAGGGTTAAGCTACCCTGCAAAGCCCAGGGAGAGCCTCCCGTCGTGGATCGGTAGGAGCTCACGATGCAGGCCCAGGCGTGGAGGTGGCCGGGGGCGAACGGGTCCAGAGAGGCCAGCAGAGGATCCACAGCAGAGGGGAAGACGTGAAAGGTGCAGGGTAATAAGAGTGTGGAGCTGTGGTTTTGTAGAAGAGCCACATCAGACGTCAGCGCCTCGTGAAGGACGGGCCGCCAGCGCTTCGCCCACTGATTGGCCAGATCCAGCTCGGTGTGTGAGGTATCGCGTAGCTCTTGCCTCTGCTGCTGGATCAGACTCTTGTAAAGCTCCGATCCACATGGCGACAGGTGATTGACCGACAGGCACTTCAGGAGATGATTGGGTATTTCAGCATATTGATCCAGCACCTGATGGATTAAAGAAGTCATCATGAGCACTACTGACTACATTATTAACACTGTAATAACCTTTAATTCTCACCATGTTAGTACCCAGGTATGGCAGCAGGGCACACAGGCGATGATATTTGGCTTTGGCTTCCCAGGGTAGTTTGATTATTCGCTGCAGTAGAGTAAAATAAAGAGTCTTCTTTGTGTCACCAAACTGCTCACAGTCCATCTCGTAGAGGTCCAGCAGGAGACAGAAGGCACTGCGCACAAACTCCGACACACCTTCCACCTGCCAACGCACAGTAAGACAGACGTCACTGAACAATCCTGGCAGTAATATGTCCACTATGTGACATGGCTGTTACTGTACATGGTACCGAATATAATATTTTGCATTATTTAGCTGTCTATTGAGTTTACAAAGTCAAATAAAGCCCTTTTACCTAATGGAACAAGTTTGTAACATTTCGGGGGAACTTTGAGCAGAAATGGAATATAATATTCCTAACTATGTTTTCATTAGTGTATAATGATCTAATACTAAGAATCATTTTCGTTAGCTTTGAATGAGCCCTTCATATCTACATAGGGAGCGGGTCCTCTTCACGGACTCTGCCATGTTGCTCCACCATGTTTCTACAGTAGCCCAGAAACGACAAACCCAACATTGACTCTAGAGAGAGAGTCCTTAATTTTTTTGCATTACCTGAAGGCCACTGTGAGCCGCAGAGTGCAAAACCGTGGTACGGCCAGCTGCCGTCTGACTTCTGTTGCTCTTAAAGTAGTGTTATTATAGTAAGGATGGCCTCTGAGTGAGGCAGACAGCTTTTTCCACTCGGTGGCTCACGTTACCAGCGTCTTGTAAATGGAGGAGTGAGCAGAAGGGTACTCAGTTGGTTGCAATCTGCAACCACACCACTAGATGCCGCCAAATCCTACACACTGTATCTTTAATTTTTTTTTTTTTAAATCGCAATAACAGAACGATGTTAATTTGACTCACTGGGCTCTCTGCATTGGTCCAGATAACGTGAATGAGCTCTCGCTGCAGGCTGCCATCGTCAGGCAGAAGGCGAACGCCCGTCATCTTCCAGATATCAGCCAGACATTCTTTAACTTTCTTCAGCCACAGTGTTAACGCTGCAACAACATACATCATATTTGAACAGGTTATATTGCCATTTAAGCGCACAAATAAATAAACCTGGACATTACTTACCTTCAAAGGCAAAGTTGTGGCAATCCAGCTTCTCCTCACACAGAGCGTAGACCAGAGGAAACAAACCTTTCAGCAATAAACACTGAGGGAAAGGATGGAAACGATGGATTTGGTATTGGAAACAAGCACATTAAAATGTTTTTGATCTGATTTTTAACTAGGTTTACTTCTGTGGCATCCACGTGTGAGCTGAGCAGGATGTGAGGTCGGCAGCAGGTCAGGAGGCCCCTGCTCACAGCCAGCCTGTCCACTCCATCCTTCTCTGTAGGGTTGCACTTTACCTGGAGAGTACCAACAGTCAGCAACCAGGGCTCTGAGAAATAACAGGAACAACTGTCAGGAATCTCTAGACATTTATAATCAGTTGTCAAATTTGTAGTGTATGTAGCTTTTGTGGATGTCGTTCAACAGAGAAAGATACAAAGACCACATCTATTTACATTTTATCCACATACTTGGGTCAAATTCCAAAATTGGTTTGCTCATGCTATTTGTCCAGCAGTGTCAGTGTTTACCTACCTGAGTGAGAGACCTGTAGCAGACTCCAGGCAGCAGCTTCTCCAGCTCTGCTCTCTGACGCTGTGTTGGTCAGCATGGCCACAGCAGTGCCCGCCAAAAGACGAGTGTCCTTGTTGCAGCACTGCAAGACAGGACACACGACGGACTGATACGACGAAACAAAGGCAACAACTGAACAGCTAAATATCTTTTGAATAAGTGACTCAAAACTGAGGAATTAATAAGAAACCTGTCCAAGTATGATGTCCATAAGAGCCTGTAGGATCCTCTCCACTGTTGGGCCCCCGTGCTCCTCCTTGGCCCACACTAGAGGAGCCACCTCACTGGACAACAGCTGGAATATTTGCAAACACACCTGCGGGGATCACAGCTCTCAGGTCAGTAACACACAGATCACACACTGAGTATGAATGGACTGATTCATGAAGCACACCGCTCTTCATGTACCTTGACGGCAATGTAACACGTTGGCCCGTCTCTGAGGGATTCTTGTTGCAATACAACCAGGAATAACTCGGACACTTTATTCAGCAAAGACAGGAATGATTCTCGCCACACCTCACGACCAGCCGTGCTGTCTTCCAGGAACATGCAGGCTTAAAAAAGGTTTTTAAAAAAAGAAAAAAAGTTGTTAAAAACGTACATATGAAATTAGTGACATAGTAATAACACATCGTCTTTAGCCTGAACCAACCTCTCTGCAGATCCTCAAAAGACAATACCTGAAAAAGAAGATAGGGCAAAGATTATCTGCAGTGCCTTTACGCAAATATATGACAAACATAAGTGAAGTGAGAGCTCTGTACCTGGTCAGTATGGACTATGGAGTGCAAACAGTGATGGGTTTCTCTAAAAACCAACTGGTGGTCCACCTTAGCCAGATGTTGCAACATCTGTCAAGCAAATATAAAGTTTCAATTAGACTCCATTTTGTTTTGTTTTAAGCATTGCATGTTGGACAGACATACTGCAAGGCTGACCTGGTCCACTTTACGGCAGGCTATGGAGATGTTGACCATCTGCAGCTGCAGAGAGATGAGGAGTCTGACCAGAAGCAGCAGATGTTTCTCCTCTAAGCCACGAAGCTGAGTCTCTGATATCTGTCTCAGCAGCTGGACAGCCTCCTCTAAACAGCGTTCTTTACATCTTTTCACACTGCTCCTGTTCATGCAAAGCATAATCATTCAGTCATTATCACACCTTATTAAAAAACGTGATCAAACATGCTGAGATTATAAGCACAAACCTGGAGGATTCAGATAGTTTATCAAAGAAGAGCCTGAATGTGTGGCTGACATTTTCAGAGGCTTGATCCTCGGTGATCTTAAAGTCTTGCAGACTTGTCATCAGGTCTTCAAATGACAACATGTTTTATCAACTCCACTGTACAGACAGACAGCAGGCAGCACGCTGGACTGGCACACTGGTCACGTGACATAACTCTTATTCTGCTATTCTTAGACTAGTGGTCATTGCAGCATTACAGCGACATACTGACACCTAGAGGCATGTTGTCAGATTTTCTTTTCAAATTAAAATGTATTTTATTGGCAATGTATCAAAACCACACAAAAAGAAATCACATCAGGAAAGACAACATGTTCAAGATGCAACATTGTTTTCCCTAATTTCTTCATATGTGCTACATTGTGGCAGGAAATGTTGCTCTGTCTCCACCTGTCTCTGTGGACAGAGCTGACACAACCTGTCTTCTCTGTCCCACTTGTCTCTGTGGACAGAGTTGACACAGCCTGTCCCTCTGCCTCCACTTGTCTCTGTGGACAGAGCTGACACAGCCTGTCTTCTCTAGGCAGCCAGGTCTGCCTGTGTCGGCCAGTCTCTACGGCCAGGCTGTGATCACTGAGTCTGTACATGGTCAATGTCTTTCTCTGTTTCTGGTCTGTCACGGTGGTCAGGTAGTCTGCCACTGTGTCCTGTCTGTTTAGAGCCAAATAGCATAGCAATAGAGTTTTTGTGGTAGATGTCCAATAGTTGATGTAATTTTCTTTTTCTTTAGCTATAATTTGGTTGGTCCAGGTAGTGTGAGGGCTGTCCTCAGGCATTGTGCTGTTAAAGGAGGTGAGCCTCAGGACCAGCTGGCTGAGGGGACACCTCTCTGTGTCCTCCTCTTGGCAATGGAGAGCTTTGTAATGGTAAGAGTCGGGGACACTTGTTTTTACATGTTACATGTATCTACCACTCCAGACCAGATGAGGTCGCTGTTGTTGTTTATTTAACTACACATTTGTTTCCACAGAAGAAGAACTGTTCTCGTCTGTGATTGGAGGAGCTGCGTTGCCATGACATCACTACAGTTTACAAAGATGTCGGCTGTTTATAATCAGAGAGTGAACCAAATGGCTAACGAGGATCATAGATTATCTTCCTATTTATCCTTTTTACACCAGCTCACATGTGTTTTGCTTTTCATCTCCTTGGCTCACACTCAAAACATTGTCGGTAAGAGCTTAATATATGTAACGCTTTACGAACAATTCATCCACTTTAACATAGATAAAGCTAACTGCTAGCTAGAAGACAATGGTGCTCACGTTAAGAGTTACTATTACTCATTAAATGATATTACTAATATGTGAAGCAGCAAACATAATTGTTACTATTATGTGGAACAAAGTGGCCACTAGACTCAAGACCAAACTGTTCTCAGACGCTTTTCTTAATTGATCAAATGCTGCACTTCACTGTCTTTTGATTGTTTTTATTATCCATTTAATTTTTTTCTTTTAACTTATACTTTTATATTCTTTTATTCGTTTTTATCTTATGCACTTTGTGCTCTGTTATCTTGCTTTTATATATGTAAAGCACTTTGAATTGCCTTTGTGTATGAAATGTGCTATATAAATAAACTTGCCTTGCCAAATGTTGAACAGTTTTCCAGCCGTCACATCTCACTGCAACTGGACCGACGGTCACTGCTCTTCTGCTGGGAAACACGTGGAACATCTCTCTGAATCTGAGTACAGTGTCTCCATCTAATACAACAGGTAACATCTACAAAGACTCCCTGATGCTTTGCCTTTAACAGCACACCTTCTACCTGTTCCATGTGACTACATTGTGGTTGTCCAGTCTGTTGTCATTTTGCAGATCTGGTGGTTGGTTTATGGTTTGTCAAACTTACATATGAAATTAGTGACATAGTAATAACACATCGTCTTTAGCCTGCACCAACCTCTCTGCAGATCCTCAAAAGACAATACCTGAAAAGAAGATGAGGCAAAGATTATCTGAAGGGCCTTTTATTCAAATATATCACAAACATAAGCTCTTTACCTGGTCAGTATGGACTGTGGAGTGCAAACAGTGATGGGTTTCTCTAAAACCCAATTGGTAGTCCACCTTGGCCAGATGTTGCAACATCTGTCAAGCAAATATAACGTTTCAATTAGACTCCATTTTGTTTTGTTTTAAGCATTGCATGTTGGACAGACATACTGCAAGGCTGACCTGGTCCACTTTACGGCAGGCTGTGGAGATGTTGACCATCTGCAGCTGCAGAGAGATGAGGAGTCTGACAAGAAGCAGGAGATGTTTCTCCTCTAAACCATGAAGCTGAGCCTCTGATGTTTCACACAATTGAAAATCTACAAAGACTCCCTGATGCTCTGCCTTTAACAGCACCCTCCTACCTGTTCCATGTGACTACATTGTGGTTGTCCAGTCTGTTGTCATTTTGCAGATCTAGTGGTTGGTTATGGTTTGTTTTCTTTTACAGGAAGCATAGGCTCTTCATCATGTGTAGCTGAGGCAACACAGTGGCTGCTCACAAGGGAGCAGGTGGGAAAGGTAAGAATCTAATCTTACAGTCAACATTTCCATTATATTTACAGAGATTTAAATAATGCTTGAGTAAGGTGCAGTTAGACAGGGTTTAATGTAATAAAAAAAACTCCAAAAATGAATACAATAGAGATGATATGATAGTGTGAACATGTATTTTTCTTTATGCCTCATGTTTCTTTCATTTGGTGCCCCAGACTGCAGTTCGGGTTCAGCTAAGTCTGAATAAAAGTCTGCGTTTGTGTGGTGAGAATGAGACAGACACAGACTGCTGTCCAAAGCCACTGTGTGTCCTGGAGACCCTTCAGTTGTCTGCCTGTCAGGACGGCACACCTCAGGCATCACTGCTGATCCAGGCTAAGATACACGCCCAGTTGGTTCCTACTAATGCTGTATCTGGTAATTCAAATGAAACTTATCTAATCATAATGGGCTAAGGATGTAAGCACTTTGAGAGTGCCACATTTCTAATAAATATAAATCTCCTATCCATTTCAGATAATAAAACAGTCATTCCAAACCAAGTGTACCAACCACTGGGCTCTTGTCCATGTGACCTCACATTCAGAGCATGTGATGTACGCTGCTGCTGTGACAAGGTATCTCTCACATTATTACATTCTTTTAACGTTTTAGACAAATGTATTTCCTTCTGTATTAATCAACAGTGACTTATTTGTCTTCCACTCTTAACAGGACTGTTCCATCGAGGATTTGAAGCTCTTTGTGTCCCACTGTCTCCCAGGGCCCTTTGGTGGACAGGTCTCTCCTGCTCCAGATTATGAGTGCTCTGTGCAGTCCTCTGAAAACTCCCCAGATTGGTTTCCATTTTTATGTGTCAATTCTCCTCCTGAAAACAACCCTTACCTCGGGCTCTTTTACCAGGGAAACACTATGTGAGAAATAATTGAATATATGGTTTGTTTTTTGATTATGTGACAATACATTTTTGTGTCATGTTTTCATCATCGATCTTTTGCCCTTTAACTTGTTTAGCACATCTAAACCTGGCCCATCCTTCCAAAGTGCTGTTTTGTCAGCTCCAGCTCCAGTTAATATTTATGTTCAAGGAAGTCCCATTTTGTCATTAAATGACCAGTACTTCACTATTCCCCAGGTTTGTTGTTTTTTAATAACTATTGTTTAGATTACATTTTGGATTGTATGTGTTGCCAAAGCTGTAACAACTAATGCCTTTTATATATCTGTTCCACAGAAGGTGCTCGGGCAGTGTGTAAACAGTGCTCCTGTAGCATTTTTGAGAAATTTCAAAGTAAAGTGTGTAAATCGGCTACGCTCCTGTCCAACTGGACCTCCCTTACAGATGCTACCAACAGATTTGAGAGTTAAAGTGCAGAATGGGCAAGGGGGTATGTTTTACCTGCTAAACATATGTGTTAATATGTTCTGTAGCTCTTTGAATCCATGTGTCTTTATTTTATTTATGTTTCTATGTATTCCAGGTGATGTTATAGTGGATGTAACTGATGAAGTTGCCATTGACTCAAGTCAGTTTATTTCAAGCACAGATGCCTCTTCAGGTATGGACATTACAACGTATCATTACAATAACAACAACAACTTGAACTGACAATTAATATGAATAATATTTCTCTGAAGATGAGGGGCTGGTATGTGAGAACGTGACCTTAGCGCTGGATTACAGATTCTATTGGGAAGGAAATGGCATCACAAATATCACGCTGACTCGCACTGTTGGAACCATCACTTTAAATAGTAGTGGTAAGTGCCCATAACGCTTGTCCATGATTTGACTGATCACCAGGCATAGTTGATAGATGTGTTTGATGTAGTTTGTGCTCATGTTCTGTCTCCCGAACAGTGGCGTTAACTACAAGGTATTCTGTCGTGTTTCTAAACGGAGAAGTCCTAGGTGAGCCCAACTCAGGGAACCCAGGTGAGAGCAAGATAAAAATACTTTGTCCTGAGAATGGTTGTGGAAGTGAACTGTTTTAAATACAGTACTTGTTATAGTGGGTAATACACAAACACTTTACCTGACAGGTTATCAGGTGGGAAGGCCTGTTATTGCTGGAATGGCGGAAACTTTGGAAAATAATACAGCCTCAGTACAGAGGACGTCAATCAATCTTTGGAAACCAGGTAAAACCCATTAAGTCATGTTGTTGATTACTGTCTGACTGCATAATGTGAATTATGTATATTTCAATCAAAATCAGTTGACTAAAAGGCAACACCCTTTTCTGATCTGGCTAACAGTGAGTAATGGACTCTGTTCCACTGCTGAGACGAAACCAGTTCTGTTTGGGGAGAATTCAACATCGGGATGTCTGCTCCCTGTCAGCCGACAGAATCTGGCTCAGTGTGATCTCCTGAGGTCCGTAGCTCAACATGTTTTCATGTTTGATCTATATTGATAGATATTTGTGCTGAAGGAAAATATAATGTTTTCTTTATTCTTTTAGAGAGACTGTTACTTCTCTCCAGGCTGCTTTGATTACAGCCACATATGTGGCAAAGAGTGGAAACCCAGATCCTCTAACTATGACAGACTGGGTGAACATAAGCTGTAAGTAGATGGTGCAAAGAAACAATTAATGCAACGTTTTCTTTTTGTGCAGTTCATATATGTTTGTTTATTTACTAATATTTAGTATTTTCTGCTATACTTTTATATAACTAATACCTCTTCTTTTCATTCTAACCATATGTTACACACAATATATACATTCCAGTTGTGACACTGAACTCAAGCACAGCTATGGAAAACACCAGAAGTTCATGCAATAGGGTTCCATCTCACCAGCATATCCATGTTTGGAGTCTTATCACTGGCACGGTAGATGGCATACCTCAAAGGGATATCCGTGCTTTGCAAGTCAGGTGTGTATCAGGTGTATTCTCATTGCAATGCACAGTTTAAATAGTATTGTCTCAATTCAGGAGGAGCTGTTAATCATTATAGGTCACCATGTGTCCTATATCCTATTCGTATTATAAGTCATTGTGAATCATGGATGTTATTTTGGTCATTTGTAGCTACAGCCTGTCCCGCTGGGCTCTGGATTGTGGAGGAGGTGATGTCTCTCCATGTGTGGACCCAGTGGAGAGTCAGTTGTTCCCCATCACCTCCTCAGTCACCTTTACTGACATTCCCATCAACACAGGACCAACAAAAACCAGGCAAGACTGACCTTTATAAAGAGAGTTGTTAAAGTATTTTATGTATGAGCTGCCTGACTGATTCTTACCTGGAGTGTGATGTTTTGTATTTATTTTTTTTACCCCAGGTTTCAGATCAACTTCACAGAGTATGACTGTAATAGGAATGATGTGTGTTGGCCAGAGCTCGCCTTCCCCTTCACCAAGTATTACACAGGTGGGAATTCATCTAGTCCTAGGTAATCTAGTCTTAAGGTATCCTGTGGTGGATCATTCAGTAAATTGGAACTACAGCTGTGAACATTTCTGCGAGAAACACTGCTTACGTATGAAAATATGTATTGACAGTACCATTAGCCACAGACTTATTTTACCTTTTATCCTCCCCAGGTGAGCCATATTCTCAGTCACTGGCTAAGGGCCTTATCTTGGTTTTCTTCTTCATCACTGCCTCCATTCTCGGGACTCCATGGAGACAAATCCGACAGGCATGGAGCTAGTGCCGCTCTCAAAAACTCTCAGAGAGTAAGACGCTAAACAGGATGATTTATTTATGTCACTGAAATGTAATTACACCTTTTTACATTAGACATTGTTTATAATTATATAGTTTTTACATTTTTATAATGTTTGTGGGAATGTATAGAGTTGTATTGGTGCACCATTTTGCAATAAAAATATTTTTTCTATGACTTTTTTTTGGGCTTAATCCCTCAACATACTTTTAATCACAACACACTTTGTGATAGGTTAGAAAAGTGGGTATGACTCTTGTGCAATCCTCCAATCTGATTTCAGTCCCACCTATGTTTGTTTCTTATCAAGGGACTCAGGCGTCATTGTTTGTTCGGGTTTTACCACCAGGGGACATCGTCCACAAGCACAATAATGTTTCAATGTTATGCAGAAAACATTACCAAACATAACAGCTGCTGCTCTTTACTATTCTAGACCCATTTACTGCCTCTGACCTCACTGTATGGATGACCCAATATTTCATCCAACCGATTCATGCTATTGGTTCTAGGTATTGTTCTAAAAGACTTAGGTGTATCTCATTTGTCTTGTCTCCTTGTTCCCCCTCATTTGCATCTTTTTCACATGTTTTAGTGTGTCCTACTTAAAGAAAACCCTGTTTTCACAACCTGCGTTTTCAGTTTTTTTCTCCCATCCTCCGTAACAGGTTAATCCAGCCACGATAATGTACGGGTTTATTCCTGCAGAGTAATAGAACAATATTTACAGAATAATATGACATTGTGCGTGTGGTTTTTAAAATCTTTTTTTATTGGGTTTTACAGGATTATACAACATTTGTATCAAATACAAATACTATTGCCTTTTATAAAGTGCCATCAAGGAACAAAGACATGTCTTTTTAAACATTGAGTGGTTGATGACAACTAACAACAACCCTGAGAAGATTATTCACTGATTTCAAATATTCCAGATACTTGTGGAATTTTTTTTTTTTATAGGGTTATGGTAAACAGTTACTGGACCATGAAGACTTTTTTGTAATACAGCCTATCAATCATGGAAAATTTTGACCAACCAACTATATCTAAACGGAGAACAAAGTTCTTCAAACACCCTGTTCCACCCAAAACAAAATAAATTTACTACAAAATAATGAACAGATTTTACCCTTCCAATGAATTTTTAAGATTAAGATTTGACTTTGAGAGCAAGTGTGTTTTCTATAAAGGTGATATTGAAATCACAGAGCATCTCTTTGTTTCATTCCCCATACCCAGTTGTTCTGGAAGAAAGTCCACAGCAATGCCAACTATTGATCATAATAGTATTATTTTTGGTATTTGAAGACAAAACAATTGGACCTAATGATTAATGTTTTACTAATTTTGGCCAAATTCTTTATTCATAAGACAAAATTCTTAAAGACCCCAACCATCTTCAGGTTCCATTATAATGAAACTCAACTCTATATTAAGTCCCTGAAATTAATTAAATCAAAATATGCCAAAGATCTCTTTATATTACTTGAAAATTATCTGACCATATAACTAACGATCGCTTAATCCCCCTTTTTTAACTTTATTTTATGTATTTCATGTTATTATTTATTTTGTATTTTACTGTCTGTGTAAATGTGTTATGGCTATTTTGATATCTGCTCAGTTTTGAGGATGATAACTTTGTTATTGTAATGATTTTGCCTTACTGTTTGTAAATGCATTCATCATGTGAATAATAAAAAAAAAACAATCATGGAAAATGTAAAAAGTGGTGTGCCTGCATGTGTTTACATTCGCCTTCAGATCAGACAGCTGCAGCTGATTCAGAACCTGCTGCTGCTAGAGTCCTCACTAAGACCAAGAAAGTGGATCGTACCAGTCCAGTTCTGAGGTCTCTACACCGGCTCCCTGTCTCTAAGAGAATTGATGGTCAAAATACTGCTGCTGGTTTACAAAGCACTAAATGGTTTAG
>CAKAOI010051830.1:0-22043 GCA_916701655.1 Sebastiscus albofasciatus
ATATATATATATATATATATATATATATATATATATTATATTATATTATATTTATTTATTTATTATATATTTATATATATATATTTATTATATATTTATATATATATATATATTTATTATATATATATACATATTTTTATAATTAATATATATTCATTATATATTACACATGTATATTCAGGGCTCTAGACTGCGACCGAAATGATCGCATATGCGACCTTTTTTTGGGAGTGTGCGAGTAAAATTTTTACCTAGTGGCATTTTGCGAGTGTATGATCATTACTATTTTGGTAACAAGGTAAGGGCGTTGGATATTGCAGATGAAAGCAGTCCTTTTTGTTCCTCACTGGAGCAGCCTCTCTCTCTTCTCCTGCACTCTCCTCTGTTCTGTGGAAACCTTCAATGATGAAAGTGACTGCACGTTTTGTGTAGTGCACCGTTATTATTAAACCTCCGTGACAACATAAACACACACACACACAGACACATACAACATGTACCGCCGGCCTCTGATCTCAGGAGCTGCAGCGTCAACGGGGAATTATTCTCAAGTCAGTGAGTTCAACTTTCTAGTAGTAACCAGTAACGTAACCACATATTTACTTACTTACTCCTCTCTTCGTTTCCTTTGGGTAACAAGGCTGCAATGAATGAATTTAGTCCGTACCAACATGATCTCCTCATGACAGCAGCATCTCCAGCAGCTCCTTTAACTTTAGGAGCAGCTAGCAGGGCCGGTCATAACTTTTTGGGGGCCCTATGCAAAATCTTGTTTTTTGACCAAATGCTATTTTTTTTCCACAGCAATATAAAATAGATAATAGAAAGAGAATTATGATTATACATATTATATTTAAATAATCACAATTAATAATTATGTTTTATGCAAATAACCACTACAGATGCCGATAACACGCGTTATTTTCTTCTTTGCTTGTAAAGTTATGACTTTTTTCCCTTAAAGTTATGACGTTATTCTCATATCACAACTTTTTTTCTTGTAAACTTATGACTTTTTTCTCGTAATGACTTTTTTCTCGTAATATTATGACTTTATTCTCGAAAACTCAGATTATTTTTCCCTCAGTGTGGCCTAATACTCCGTAGTACATTTGCACTTGGGCCCTCACTGCATTAGACTTATATACTATATACTTAGACTATAAACTGTGTTATCTTCATCACAATGCTCAAACGTTTTGCGGCTCCAGACTGATTTCTTTTCTTCTTTTTTTTTGCCTAAAATGGCTCTTTTCCTAGTAAAGGTTGCTGACCCCTGGTTTAGCTGAAGTATTTCAGGCAACCTTGAGCATATATGTGCAGGCTACATCTCTGTAACTGGTGCTCCAGTACTGAGGTTAACACGGCCGCTATAATCAGAGAAGTGTCCCTGGCTGGTACGCCACACGCTGGTTTCTGGGTCACTCCTCAGCCCTCTGAGAGGGCCCTATCTACATGAGCAGCAGAGGAAGGCAGAGAGAGAGAGAGAGAAAGAGAGAGAGGGAAAGGTATTTATAGAAAAATGGGGCTTCGCAGTACCTTTTCTTGCAAAGAACCATTTCAGGACCAAATGAGCGTGTCCCAGTTTTCTGATCATCGCTCAGCCATAGAGGGTTTGGACTGAGGCTGAGGCTGGACCGCCTCACCCAGGATGGAGAGCCTGACTTTGAGATGCTCTCCTCACTCCTCCGGCCTCCCTCTCCTCAGCTGCAGACCGCTGGTTCTCTGATTGAGAACAGGGGGGAGGCATAGATGTGACCTTTTTGAGGTACGCTTGACTTTCCTAGCAGGGTACAGGGTTTTTGGAGGCAGTGAGCTCAGTTGAGGAGTAGCACAAAGGTGTCCAAGGGCACTCTTTGGCTGCGTCGCCCTCCAGGCCGGGGGCGAAGGGAGGCTGGCTGGAACGTGCCCCGCCGCAAGCCGGGCAAGGATGAGGCGTTTCCTGAGCAGAAAGGGCCGCTTCTCCCTGCGCCAGAGCAAGTCTGGAACCCGGAGTGCCTCCAAAGATTTCTGTAAGTCTCTTTCTCTGAATGGTAGTTTTTACATTCCTGAAGTGCTTCATGTGCTGGTGGTAAGATAAGAGGAGCTGGCATTGTGTAACTGGGTCGCAGGCTGGAGAGAACAGGACAGAAAGAAGTCTTGACAGTCCTTCTGCTTGTGTTCTGGTGGTGAGAAAAGATTGTGATCCACACTCTCTGTGTCAGTGATTTCCCCAATCTATTTTAGATCAATAATCAGCTGCAGTTTGATGTTCCCTCCCTGCAAGCTGACACCACCTTCTGTGGCTCTTTGTGAGTCTTTGTATTTTATGTTTTATTCACTCAGCCACATCTCGCCATGAATATTTAGCCCTGTGCTCCAGTAAGATCTCATTTGTCTTGTTTTTGCATTGAAGCAGATCAGACGTTTCTCTTGCAAAGTCTTGTACAGACTTATTTTCTCACTTATCATGCACTTTTTTTTTTGTTACTTTTCCTACTTCCTGTCTCTAATTTAGTCTTTCTCCGTCTGTCTCACTTTTTTCCTTCTGTCTCCATCTCTCTCTCTCTGCCTCTGATCAATAGCAAAAAGAAAAGCAGAGCGGATTGGTGCTGGTGGTTTGATGGATGATGTTTGTGTAGCTGCAGTTTTATAATGTATCTTACATAAGGATGCTGTGCTGTGTTATATTTCTCAATGTCGAATTTTCCCTTCTAATTTTGCACCTTGGAGTCATTTTGTCACACGAGGAGACTTGATTTAAAATCTTTATTAATGGCAGAGCTGCATCAACATAAGGCAATCATGTTTAATCCAATTACTTCTTTTCAGGTATTTTCTGCTTTTACACAGAAATAAATCGGATTCAGTGAAGTTTCTAATTAAATAGCCTTTAAATGCAAATGTGAAAAGTGCAAAGGACAAGAGGACAGGACAAAAAGATTGGAAAATAATAATTAAATTAAACAAACCTATTCGGAAGCTCATTTTCATTTTGTGATCCAGAATATGAAGCAGCGTTGGTGGGAAATCTCCCAACAGAAAACATCAGAAAGTAGGCTGACCGGTCTCTATAATGTCCTATTCTATATATATAATCTTTGACATATCTAGATGAGTGGAGATGAAGCCTGTTGGGACACTTCCTGCCGCAGTAGAATGAGGCCAGTGACCAGGGGAAGGCCAGCAGTTCGTGTGGGCTACATACCAACATTCAGAAATAACGTCCTTCGCTCTATTCTCTCCTTTTACTGTCATTCAAGTAAAAAAAAACAAATCTATCAATCCAAAAAAAAAGCTCTTTGATGTGACTTCTGTGTCTTTATACGTGTGGCTTCATCACATGGACTCATGTACCTGCTGCTACAGCTCCATCACTGAGATGCCCTATTTAAACCAGTGGACTGTTTGACCTCCATTTCGTCTGTACGAGCAGCTTGCTCCAGATTAGCAACGTTCCTACATGCTAATATGACATCATAGTATCCTACAAGCAGTAAAACATTTAACCTTCCAATTAAAAACCCATTAAAGTCTTAGCTGACTTAATATTCTGGCTGCTATTTCACACAAAGCTCCCGCCTTGCTAATATATCTTCTGTCCATCCTCCAGACCTCGGCCTGCCGGCCACCAATCAGAACTGGCCTGAGGCGTTTGGCTTCCGACTGGGTGGCACCGGGCCCAGCTACATCCTGTCTGTGGTGGAAGGCAGCAGTGCCTACCTGGCTGGCCTGCAGCCCGGAGACCAGGTGGTGGACATCGAGGGCCAGGATGTGACCAACCTCAGCACACCAGCACTGGTCGCTCTGGCTCAGACCCTCAAGACGGTGCCACCCAGCATCGGAGTGGTGTCACGGGTCGAACAGGTCAGCCGACGGCCAGTAATCTGCACCCCACTCCAGCCCTCTTTACCAGAGATCCATTTTTGACTTTTTTTTGTTAGGGGGTACAGGGGGTGTTTAGGGGGAGATAGCAGGTCAGCAATAGATGTCACATAGAAGTGGTGTACATCATCTGAAAGCTGAGAACCTGAGATTAATGATGAGATGCTGCTCAGCACTGTGTGTCAAGTTAGTCATTAATCAGTAAAATGTATAAGGGCTAAGAACATGATAGACGTATATGATGGCATAAAATGGGCATGTCTGTAAAGGGGAGACTCGTGGGTATCCATAGAACCCATTTTCATCCAGATAGCTTGAGGTCAGAGGTCAAGGGACACCTTTGAAAATGGCCATGACTAGTCCCTAGTTTCATATGATACCAGTACCTTCACTATAGCTCTAAAACTGACCCTGGTACAGCCTCCGAAAGACAGTAAAGTCGGCCGAGGGGCAGAGTGGAAGAGATGGGAAAACACTAAAAACACACAATCGTACTTTTCCCCTCCCTCAGATTGACATCACTCCCGGCCCAGATGGCCGTTTTGGCTTCACCATCGTTGGAGACAGCCCTCTGATGGTGGAGGACTGCATGCCCAACGGTCCGGCTGGTCGCAACGGCCTCAAGGCCGGGGACTACGTCATGGAGGTCAACGGCATCCCAGTGAAGCATCATGAAACGGCGGCAGCCATGATCAAGGCGGCTCAGGGTCGTCCTCTGCGCCTGGGAGTGCTCAGTATGGCCCGGCGGCCCAAGCGGCTGAGCAGCAGCATGAGGGTGTTGTCTCAGAGCGGGGACAGCATCAGGGAGAGCCGCGCCCACAAGGCCATGGAGTTCAATAAGAAAGTGGGTGTGAAATAGATGCTAGTTATGTGTTTTATATGCATTTTGATTTTGTATATTAACTGCATTTATTTACCAATCAGGTGGAGGAGGTGCTAGGGGAGGAGCCAGATGTGAAGGAACAGCTGTTTGAGGTGCTCAAGCAGTACGCTGCCGAGAGGGATGTGGAGAGTCTGGCCGAGGCCCTGCCCGACATCTTGATCACAGAGGAGCATCAGCAGCTGATTGACAGCGTCAGGTAACCAATCAGACAGACTTATACGTCAAACATGTCCGTGTGCATGTTGTGTGTGTGTCTCGTTTAGAGTCTGCGTGACTTTTTAGTCCTTCTCATGCTCATGATCAAAGAAGCCTCAAGAGACTTTATTAAGACTGTTCATACCCTCTCTCTCCCTCCACCCCCCCGCGCACCAAAACAGACTTCTCTACAAATAAAAATCAGATTCACTGTGCGACATCGTTCTGCTACAGTGGTGGCTTTACATCTTGTTTCAGCATCTATCACTGCCAGTGACGCAACCAGGACCACGCATTAATATTTTAGCCTGCAGTGCCGGTTTCCAGTCTAAACTCTCAAAGGGTTTATGTGCTTGTGAATTTAGAGTCGTATTTTAATTCAGCTTGTTGGGAAGTAACTGAGATGTTTCTTTGTAGGGGAAGTTACTGTCTAATGACCAAACAACCAAAACTCTTATTTGTTTTGTTTGGGTTGTACATTGTTTAATAGAGTGCTAAAACACCTCTGCAAATGCTTGGAATTGAGCAACACCTTAAAGGAACAGTGTGTAGCATTTAGGGGGATCTATTGATAGTAGGGCTGTCAAAGTTAAAGTGATAATAACACGTTAACACAAATTCGTTTTAAGGCCACTAATTTCTTAAACGCATTAACGCAAACAATCTTTAGGAGGTTGTAGAGGGCTCAGTTGTAAAGCTAGAGTGAAGATACTGTTATCATATGAAACTAGAAAACCATGTCAAACCAGCTTGTCGCAAAGAAGTCTAAATAACGTTCCAAACGGACTCTAAATAGCGAGGAAAAGCTATCATAGCCATTTTCAAAGGGGTCTCTTGACCTCTGACCTCCAGATATGTGAATGTAAATGGGTTCTCTGGGTACCCACGAGTCTCCCCTTTACAAACATGCCCACTTTATGATAATCACATGCAGTTTGGGGCAAGTCATAGTCAACTCAGCACACTGACACACTGACAGCTGTTGTTGCCTGTTGGGCTGCAGTTTGCCATGTTATGATTTGAGCATATTGTTTTATGCTAAATGCAGTACCTGTGAGGGTTTCTGGATAATATCTGTCATTGTTTTGTGTTGTTAATTGATTTCCAGTAATAAATATATACATACATTTGCATAAAGCAGCATATTCGCCCACTCCCATATTGATAAGAGTATTAAAAACTTGACAAATCTACCTTTAAGGTACATTTTGAACAGATAAAAAATGTGCGATTAATCACTATTAAATATTTTAATTGATTTACAGCCCAAAATATAATATTGATAAGTATGTTTTCTTTAGTGTATAATCACCTGAAACTAAGAATCGTTGTATTTTCGTTAGCTTAGAATGAGCCGTTTATATCTACATAGGGAGTGGGCCCTCTTCACGGAGCCGGCCGCCATGTTTCTACAGTAGCCCAGAACGGACAAACCTAACACTGGCTCTAGATAGGGCCATTTGCGTTTTCACATTTTCGTGCCGGCCACCGTAGTCCTCCAACATGCTCGACAAACAGGAGAAGTTACAGTTGGTTGCAATCTGCAACCTCACCGCTAAATGGTGCCAGATCCCACACACTGCTGCACCTTTAACTGTAAAACATTAACAAAAACATAGGAGCATAGTTCAATAAAAGCATGGCAACTAATCCAAACTGTGCATCTCAATAAATAATTTACTTTTTTTTAAATGCAGAAAAACTCAACCATTCATAATTTATTCTATATAGCAGAGTGGGGAAATTAAAATTCAACAAGGCTCACTGAAATCCCCATGCAGATAATGTCCTTGGATGTGTTGTACATTTCAAATTGCGAGAGAACGCTTGTAAAAGTGCACTAGGGAGAGTTGTAGTTCATTGTGTCTTACAGACAGTTCAGTTATCGGATTCACTGCACAGCACAGCCTTTACACAACAATAAGTGCACATTGAGAGAGCAAAAACTCCTTAATTATCTCATGAAATCAATAGTTTTTGCTCAGCATTTTACTGTGAAATGTGGGAGAGGTGTACATGAAGATCACACATGAACAGCTGACCTGATGTCAAGCACTAACTGCTGCCCTTGGGCGCTTGAATTGTTCTGTTTCTCCCCTCTCGGGTACAGTACACAAGAGTCTAGTTAGAAATTCACAGCAGAATATTGCATTTCTTCCTCCTCAGCATTGATCGGAAAATCAAAACCCAAAACACAATACCCCTGTCTCCTTTCTTTTCTCCTCTCACTTTGACTTTCTCCCTGTTGGTCTCTTTCTTTCTCATTTCTCCCTGTCAGCTGTGATGCACTCTTTGATACACGCACCAATTTTTTTTCTGTGGATCACATCATTGGATTTATTCCCTCCTCTGCATACAGCTCTTAGCTGCTACAGAACAGACAGTTTGTTGCTGCTGCTGCTGCTGGTTGAGATATGCACACATACGAAAGCAGAAAAACATGCAGATGCTTCGACTGCGTGCACACAACGCTGTTTCTCACACACATGTCCTTGCTCTGAAGTTCCATGTGGGAAATTATGAATTGCTGCCTCAGGTGAGTACTGAAAGAACAATTAGATTTCGTAGCATGTAACTGGAAGTTTATTTGCGGTCATGAAGTAAGATGTGGTGCATTTAAAGCCTTTCTGTAGTGGCCGTCTCGTAACAATCAATTAGCGTTCAGTTTTTCCAGTGACTCATTTGTGGGGAGTAATTTGTTCTCCTTCCAGCTAAGAAACAAAGCTGTTGTCCATCTCAGTTTCCTCCGACACAGCTGCCTGTATCACAGCACATTTCCTCCCTCAGAGAGGAAAAAATGCTTTGTAATGTTTGTTTTGCTCAGGAGTGCCATTAATTATGCATTAGCTTTGTCCATAGAGGACTGGGAGCTGTTTTAGCTGTTTCTCTCACCTTTAGTCAGTGAGAAAAGTACAGTAACTCTCCCAATAGGAAGCCTGAGTCTCTCTTTAGATTAGATAAATCTACTTCAGATAGCTGCAGTTACCCATAATCCCATCCTGCTGCGTTAAGTTCAGGTGCGCTGTAACCTTGACAGGCTTTGATATGCAAAGTTTTTCCTCTTTTTCCTCTTCCTCTGGCTGCTGTGTCATTGCGTTGTTGTCATTATCGGCGCTGTTTGTGTTGTCATTTTGGGCAACAATATGTTTTTTTATGTGCCAATTAGGTTGTGCAAATCTTACTCTAGATATTTTCCAGGTTTGGAATAGCTCTGGTGTTTACAGCAGAATCTGATGAACATGTTTCTGTGGTTGGAGCCTGAGGGGAGTTTCTGCTTCCAGGTTGTCCGGGATGAGCCATGCCTCAGGGTGGTGTTGCTGTTAATGGCTGCTGCTGACAGTGAGATGTCTCAGGCGTCTGGGGAAGAAATGTAATGTGGAAGTTCTGTTATTGGGGAAATGTGTTGCTGATTATATTTTTAATAGGCATTAGGGCTGCGGCTATTGATTGTTTTAGCAATTCTACCGATTATTCCATCAATTATTTGGATAATTGGTACGAAATACTGTATTTTTGCTTCATTAAGGAGCAATAGTGAATATATAAAAAGAGAAAATAAGACAGAACAACTAATTAGTTTCCCTTTTTAGAAAAAATAAAATTTTTACTGCTTAATTTGCATACATATGCAATAATATCTGTTCAAACTAAACCCATTTAGTGTATTTAAATGCCATATTACATTCTGGATTTAAAGGCTCCAGACTTAAAATAATTTAAACCGTCCCGAAGTCAGTGTAACGCGTCAAAAATTCAAAATGTTTTCAGATCAGTTTTATTTTTTTCAATTTGTCCAATGCTTCAGTTTATGACTAAATACTTGCAAAACTAATGACAATCCCATCGCCCTCAGCTGTACATTGTGTTTAGTGCTAATTAGCAAATATTAGCATACTAACACATTAAAAGATGCAGAGTGAGAGCTAACCTAAATATGTTGATATTGATTGTTTTCTGTTTTCTCTGTTTTTATTTACTGGTTGGCCTCTATAGCTTCTTATCACAGTGATCTGAACGGCTGTGTGTCTAACCTCTCAGCAGGAATACCAGTGAGAGATTAAGAAACCAGAGTTTGGGGCTTTATAAATTATATATACATATATTATTTATTTTTATTTATTTATTTATTTTTTTCTCTTAATGTTCTGTTAGAAAAAAATAAGAGAAGTAAACTCAAGATACATCAAACGTTCCTAGCCATCCAAATCTGCTCGTACCCCGCTGTGCTGAATGATGAATCCTACTTGGTCGTAAATATATCGTGACAGTAGCACATGAAACAGGTAACCTGAAAAAAAATCATGTTCCTCTATGTCCTCCGGTGCTCCTAACGGCATCTGCAAGATTTCACAGACCGGAGGAAAACAAGCAGTCAGAGCTGATCTGAGGTCCGCTGTCTAGCTGCCGTCTATGAGAGCCGGCTGTCAATCACTCGCGAACTCCGACCAAACGATCAAACTAGGCAGCACTGATCAAATATGAATCAGTATTATGTTACATTAATGTCTATTTCTGTCCTCAAATGTTTTCAGAATCATCTTGTAGTGCACTGTTTCTCTGTAAAATGAGAAAGTTTGAGATGTTTTAAAGCCTGAAAACAGAGCCAAGAGGAGGAGCAGAAGTCTAGTTTTCTCTCAGAACACTTGAATTACAATATGCTGAAAGATTATTATGGAATATTTGCCCAATGATGCCAAAAATATACTGCCTACTGCCACTCTAAATACATTTTGGTGAATCCCAGAAATCAATGGGAGCTAACAAAATAAGAACAAATCGTGGATACGATCAAAACTAAGAGAAAAATTGTTTGTATATCGCTTCCTACATGAGGCCCAATGTTAGTGATGAGCCGGGTGTCAGTGTTGTCGTATGAGGCGTGGAGAATCAGTGTGTCTGCCACTGAAGCTGAATCTCCCTCTTTTATTCGCTCGCTGTCTCCTCCCCCTGTTTCTGTCTGCCAATCTGTCAGTCTCTCTCCCTCTACCTCAATCACTGTCACTTCCCGTGACAGCCACACTCACACTTGAAAACTCTCCACCCAAACACCCCACCCCGGTCCGATACTTAGAGGTCGCCGTATCAGAGGATGTGAGGTGTGCTTAACAGCTTACGAAGTTGTTTCTTCTGTGTTGCCTTGTGCAACTTGACCAGCTGGGCCGCGCTCTGCTCCGTCTGCCTCTGTCCCCTCGCCGATTTGCCTCGCCCTCCCACAGGATGTGTTCTATTTTTAAGCAGCCTACTTCCTTTAATAAATTCTCTCTTTGGTTTCTGACACATTTTGCCAGTGTCGATTCATAAACGGCTCTGAAGCCCAGGGGTTAGCGAGTGCTTCAACACTTGAAAGCTGCGCAAAAGATTAGTGTATCTGTAGTGTCATCGGAGTCAATAATGGAACATCTATTCGCTCTTTTGTTCATGCTGTCCTGTAGCGTTGTGGTAATTGAATGTAATTACAGTGAACTGAAGGCCTTTGTCTGATACTCTATCTGCATATAGACTTCAAAGATATGAATTAATGAGACGGATGCATTCTCAACCCAGGATGCAGTGCAGTTTTTTTTATAAATAAATAAAGATTTTTATTGTTTCCTTAAGAAAACAAGACGGCAACAACCTATACCACAAAAAATAAAATATGTACACATAACGGATAGTAACTGTAAATTGGGTAACAAAATATTCAAAAACAATGTTAAAAAAATGGGAATGATAATAATAAAATAAAACATATAAATAAATAAATAAAAATTATAAAATTGAATAAAAAATATATAATAAATACAATTTTAAAATGTATGAATAAAAATAAATAAATAATGATAATAATAAATATAAAAAATATATATAATAAATAAATACAATTTTAAAATGTATGAATAAAAATAAATAATGTTACTAAGAAATAAATATATAAATAATGATAATAATAAATAAATATAAATAAATAAAAATGAATAAAATATATTCACACACCGGATTCCCAGCACCTGCTTGTATCCCTGTGGTCCCAACACCTGCACAGGATAGATACAGAGTGCATACTGTGTGTTTAAGGCATGTTTACAAGAGAGTAAATAAAACAGAATATAAAAATAATCAAGTAATATGAATATAATTAAATAAAATACTTAAACAAAATTAGTTAAATATTATTTTATTTTCATTTTTATTTGAATACCAGAGTGTTTCTGTCTTTTACAAATGTTTTATGAATCAGTCAAGTTGTTTTGGGGCTGGAAATGTTTGGAGACATTTGGATAGACGTTGTCGTAGATGTCGTGCAGACGTGACTGTCAAAGTTTCTGTACGTACACGCACACGCACACACACTCACACACACACACACACTCACATACGCACAACCATTGTGCTGACCTGCCTTTGATATTCCACTGGGGCTCTCCTCTCTCCTCCACTTCTCTCCTCTCTCCCTCCTCACTTACTCCACTCTTCATCTCACTCTTTCCTTCCTCCTCCACCGAGGGAAGAGAAGATTTGTCACTCACTACCTCTTACTGCAAAATGATGGACGACTCTGTGACGAGGATTATCCTTTAAACTGTGACCGAGGAGACGGTGACCTGGCTCGACCCTGGCTTCTTTGGTGGAAGAAGAGGACAAAAAGATGGGAACGAAGAAAGAGCGCTGCCCCAAACATGAAGTTGGAGAACAGCTGATGATGCTACCTGAGGATGTTTTGGAGGTGTGGAGAGATGTGAGCCACAGCCACCCTCACAGTCTGCTCCTCTCATTCTCTCTCTTTCTTCCTCTGGCTGCTTTCCGAGCCTGCAGCGAGCGCTTTTGAGATCCAGGACACCTTGCCCTTTTTCTCATCTTTCCTCTTCTTTCCCCTTTGTCCGGGAGAGTTTGTTTGTTCAAGCTATAGATGGGGACTCGCCGAGATAGAGGAGAGGCATTTGCATTGCTTAACTGAGCTCAGCTACTTCCTCAAAGCCCTGAAGAACCATGGGAAGGGATAAGAACCTTTCCAGACACTTTCGGTATGGCACTTTTCCTTTGATCTCAGCGGTGTTCGCTGCGCTTCGTGTTGTTTGTGCTGACTTGTAGCTGAAGTTGCTGAAGTATTGTTTTCTGTGCGTTTGTGCATCAAGTTTGTATTGATGATTCTTCTGCGCTTTCTGTCGGCATGTAAAAATATGAAACTCTGTACTTTCCTTAAATCTGTTTCCAGTCTGTGAAACATGAGGACACTGCGAGATTCTAGCAAAACTCTCCAAATAACTACTTCATTTTGCTTTCTGTGTCTTTTTCTGTGTCTACAGTTATGCTTTGTGTTTGCAAATTCACAACTCGCCCGGCTGTCAAAATAGCTGATCAGAAGTGGGTCTGATAATAATGGTTCTCGCAATGAGTTTTCCAGCTGATAGCAATTGTCATTCATCCCTTTGCGTGCTCTGTCCTTGATCCACCCCTCCTTCAGGCCTAATTATAGACTCCTCTTGCCCTCCTTATAATTGAGGGCATCCCGAGGCCTACATCCAACTTCAACGGAGGAAAGCTGTGAAGTTTCTGCTCGCTTGTTTTGAAGAGAAATCTTCTTTGACTGAGATTGTAACATGACATGAGAGGCGTTGGAGGTGATAAAGTTAATGGAAATCGATAAAGCCCGGCCCTGTGTGACTGTCATAAAATCACATAAATGGCCCCATTCTGTTTAGTTCGCCTTATCCGCCGTTTGTCCAAGCAACCGTAGTGATGCATGAGTTTTTGGGAAAAGTTCTGTGGCCTACATCTCCTGTAATCACATACTAGCCTGCCTCATTCCCAGTAGTTACATGACCCTGGCCTAGAAAGAGCTCTAGTTCTCCACTTCCTCTCCTTCCTCGTCTCTGGGTCGGTCATATTTTACCTGCTTGTGCTCATGTGTATATCTCTGCAACTATGGGCTAAGTTTACAGAGTTTGGTATTCATTCATGTTGTTGTGTGTTATGCCTCTAACTCGTCTACTCTTGCTGTATAAAGCTGGCCCTCGAGATAAGAGCAGAGCAGCCTGGCGTCACAGACGAGCACATTTCAGCCCTCCGGGGAAGTGTGGACATTTTGCTGCATGAACACAACCAGCACTTAATCACTGTCACCTACATGCACTACTTCCTTTGGCTTTTATTTATGTGGATGTCTTCGTCGTAAGCAGATGAAATTGTGTCTGTGGAAGTGTTATACTTTCAAGATGTTTTTTGCTCTGTCCATAATACACTGAGAGTGCACTGATAGGACTAAGATTGTCTATGAGTGATATTATTATATATCATCATCATAATTATAGTAATAATGAAGTCTATATGATGGGTTTAAGTTTAACATCGAGGTGAAACAAAAGGGGACCCATGATTGATCCCTGTGGAACGCCATCGAATGAATTAACTGTTAAATTAATACTTTTGGTTCATTTTTGTTTGTTGCTGAGAGGCGTGTACGGAGCGAATTTATCTTTTTCATCTCGAGAGCTGCCACCTCTTTGCAGGGAATCACAGACTTTGACACTGTCTAAATGTTCTCCTCCAGTGTATGACTTTATGAACGTCACTGTTTTCGTGGACTTTATTTAGCATATTGTGCGTGTTCTCTGTTGACCCTGATATCAATCAAACATCGGACTTCTGCAGAAGTCCAGGTCAGTCCTCTCCCACTAATGTTAACCTAGTGTTTATCTGAGTCCAACTCAACAAATGCCCGCACAGGCAGTATGCATTTCGGTTCGCTTGAAAACTCTCCAAGATATGACGAGCACAGGTTGTTAATTGGGATTAGTTGGAGTGGTTTGATTTGGATTTACAGCTTTAGAGTCAATGACCTGATTTATAAAAGTTAGTGTTTTTATTACACACTGATTGACTTTGGATATGGTCCCAGCTTTTATTGGATAGCTGTAATTACATGTGTGTTTTTTTAAGTGTGTGTGTGAGTCTGTGAACTTTAGTGAGTCAGATTTTTGTCTTGGTAAAAAATGGGGGAAATATCTGTTAGCTTCCCTCAACTTTGGATTGTAAGATATTGGTACGGAGGCAGCTCTTAATTCAAACTCAAGACTTTCTGTATGTTTTTATGAAACTACCAAATCATCTAATCTTTGCCTCCGAACAACGCTCCCCAAATGTACCTGCAAAAGGACCGTGACAGCTTTGAAAACCAAACCGCACCGCCGAGCCTAATTGTCAAAAAAAGTTGCGTTTGAGCGAGGAGTTGTGCTGCGTGTGTCTGGATGCACATTGGAACTGGTACACTCTGAAAAACCAAAGCACTCTTTTCTCCTCTGCACAGTGGAAGCCCCCTGGAGATTCATGATGAAGACGAGAGGCTTGTGTTGAGGATGGAGGCAGCATCATTTTGTAGGCGGGAATGGGGGTTGGGTGGGGGGAGATATGCTAAATAGAAAAGGGACAAATGAGGTGTGTGAAATGGTTTGCTTGTGTATGTGTACGCAGAACCATCAGATAAAAGAGAAAGAAAAAGGGAGAAGGCGTCCTATATTTAAAGGAAAATCGCAGCCTAAAACTTTTTTCCCAACACAGTTACTGGCAACGATTCTTCCATTTCTGGGTCATTTCTGTTGTTATGTATCTCTCTTGTTCTTGCAGATAATTGGCCTGATATAAACATTGTGCAGCAGACAGCTCAGCCATAAGCGGGTTTAACGGGAGTAGACATTTAAAGCAGAACAAAACATCAGTGGTGAATGTCAGACAGAAAATGCTGCTTTCTTTACAGTTGTATGCTGATGTTGAACAATCCAACACTGAGAAGTCTGTCATAGAAGACACAGAGATACCAATTTTTACATCAAGCCTCTCAGACAGCTTAAATAGAGCGCTGCAGGGATGACGTATTTTTGTAGGCCAACCAAGGAGGGTGAAAAGAGGAGATGTCACGCGTCATCAACACATCACATCTTTGGGGTACAACCATGGATGTATTAAAATGATGATGGAGGTGGGGCCCTGGTCATTCCTATGGAAGTTGCTCATTGGCGTATGAAGCCTAAATGGCTCGACTTCCGTCTGGAAAAGTACCCGGATCTTGGCGGAGTAGCGTCCGAGATGATTGGCGGAGTAGCGTCCGCTCGGTCACATGAGACTTGATCACGGGGTCCCAACGTCACGCCGTCGTCAGGGCTTGAGCTCCAGCCTCGGACTGGGTCTCATTCACATGAACGGAGGAAGGGAAATAACTCTGGATTCTGCTATTAGTATGTTTTACAACTTTAAAAACTATTAGAGTGTTCGTACTGGGGAGTTGATTCACCTAAAAAAAAGTTACAGATGTCTCTTTCCCAATGTAAGTCGCTTGGAAAAAGTATTTTTGGGCCCAATGGCATCACGTGACGGAAGTTGCCGTACCGCCATTTGGCCACTGCGAAATTCCGGATCGACGACTGGCGCACTTCCTGGGGGCTTGGGTGCAACACATGCACAGTAAAATTGCATGTGGAATACTCCATACCCGTGTCCCAGCCTCTTTCTAACAGGAAGTTAGCATCGCCCTGGTTCCCTCGACAAAAAGACAATGGGATTTTTCCATTGGGTTTTGGATTATTGGAGAAAATAAGCTCTGCGGCAAACAAACGTTTATGATACTTACACGTTTTGTTCAGCAAGATAATCTCCACCAATGACTTTACCACTTTTATAATTTTTAATGCATTTGGCAGAAGTAAAAAGCTAATGTTAGGCTATAAACAAACTACACCACGGTGACATGAGCGCAAGTTTACACAACGAGGCTGTAAAGGCGGTCGAGTCTGCATGATGACGTTTAGTAGTCTCATTTAGCCACTTGTTAGCAACCGCCTATTTTAAAGACACATATACGGGCTTCAAAATTCCCGAGTCGGGTATTTACTGACATATTTTATATCGTAGAACAAAAGGTTAAAATCTCTTCAGCTTGTGTTAACCACAGACCTTATTTCAGGCATCAAACTAAAAACCCACCGACTTCCAGACAAGCGAACCAGAAGCGCTAAAATGCAAACTCATTTCCGGGTTTTAGGACTCATTTCTGCAGCTCTCTATACAATCCTTCTTTGACAGGTTTGATGCAAACACTGCTTTTCCGCTCTCCAATCTTTATTTTATTGACCTCGACACTTTCTTTTCATCTACGTGTATGCGGCACAGAAGACTGGAGTAAAACGCACGCTCACAAAACCACCCCTGGTACACACTAAATTGCACAAACTGACAGTATGTGAGGGTGGGTTTTTCCTTTAAGAGGATAAAGGCATTTGGGAGTTGATTATGGGGAGGGGAAGAATAACACTGGTGGAGGGGGAGAGGAACACTTTCCCCCAGAGGTGGCTCTGAGCTTCCTCCTCTTCGCATATTAGTGGGGAGCTGTCACCGATACTGAACACTCTTTACCTGCAGCTGCTAATGTGACAGGACCACACAAACAAAGCTTGTCTCTTATCTCTTTCATTCTCCCACACACATGCATTTAAACACACACACACACACAAAGTAATGTTGGACCAATCCCTTCTACCTACCTCGGCCCTCCCATGAGGCGATATGGACTGAACTATTTTTGAACCAATTAAGAAGATGCTGCAGCTGGAACAACATGTAGTCAGAATAAGAATCCCTCTGTTTCTTCTTTTTGGATACTTTGGACGATGGATGCTTTTTTGAGAGATCAGGATGAAGAATCTTTGTCTGTAATGATGTGATTTTTCTGAGTGTCTGATCCCATTATGTTCGTCAGGATCTTCATTCCCAAGAAGCACCGGGAGCGTTTTGACGAGGTGGTTTCCCAGAGCCTGATGAGCCGGCTCAAAGGGCGGAGCTTCAGCGACCCGAGCCGCAACCACCTCCGCCGCAGCCGGAGCGAGGATCACCCCGAACGCCTTCTGGTCTCCACCCGCGCCAGTTCAGTGCCACGCACCCACGCAGAGGAAGGCGTGGTCCCCCCAACCCGCGGCATGCGCAAGACCACCTCGCTCATAGCTGGGCACACCAGTGGCACCACCACCAACTGCAGGTCTGTGTTACATGTCAAATTGTAGATTGATTATTTGTCTTTTTTTAGTTCCTGCGTGTTTTGGCCTTTTATCAGCAGGAGTCCCATCACCATCACAATCACCATCCCGCCAGCTACACAGCGTGTATCATTTTTAGCTTTCAAAGAAAACCCTTTTTCCTAAAATAACACATCCTCTCTCCTTATGTCTGATCACATTTATAACTGCTGTGACTGCTCTTCCTCTGGAAGCAATTTATGTGAATTAAGACGAGTAGGAGTTAAAGTGAAAAATAGACCCTTCAGTGATTTCGCCAATGGGAACATAAACCTATTTAGATGCTCTCTTCATCTGCTGTGATGTTGCTTCCTGTCACATCTTTATGAATTGATGACAGTTTGTTTTTTGCCTAGATAAAAGTCATTTATCAGGATTAAAAGATGTAAAAAGTGAACAACATGATTACAAACATCCGATCACTATCTCTTGAAACGGTAAGAATAAAGTACCCCTAATCTCTTCTACGGCTCTGGTTTATGAGGATGTTACACAGCTCCCCCCCTGGGATTTACTGTCCGTATTTAAGTTTGGTTATTCATGCAGGATGGGAATTTAAAGTAGTCTGCTCAATATGGAAATCTGCAGGAGGTTCGCAGTTGGACTCTGGATTAAACTGCATAATTTGCCTCATTGCAGATAACTTTTTTTTAACAGATCACAGCCACAACTCTGTGTGCAATGAGCTATAGTGATTAATGAATTCTACCACCCTTACTTAAGCACAGTTTGTGTCCATTATGTCATATCTTTTGAGTCTAACTACCATACGGAAGCCCTGAACAGACATGACTCAAAGATTTATCTCAAGATCACAAGTTAATGATGTCGTTATCTTGAGAAAACAAAAGGTCGTCTTCTTTTCTTACTTATTATGTTTGCGTCACATCAGCTGACGGTAAACACATTTGAACGTCCCAGATCGAGCCCACAGCATGGATGTATTAAGAGAACTGGATACAGCGTTTGAGGCGGACTCCCGTTCATTACTATGAGAGTTGCTCAGTGGCGAATGAAGCAAAAATGACCTCGACCGCCAAGTGATAAATTACCCCGATCATCCGGCGATCTTCCACATCCATTGGGCGCATGCAGCAGGCACAGTAGCGTTTCCTTTAACTCCACCTCCCAGCCCTCGCTCCAGCCTCGGTCTGGTTCTCATTCACATGAACGGAGGAAGGGAAATAACTCTGGATTCAGGTATTAGTGCATTTTACAACTTTTAGGACCTAATGATTTAAATAAGGGCTATTCAAGTCTTCGTACTGGGAAGTTGATTCACCTCAAAAATAAAATTATCCACTGAGTTACAGACGTCTCGTTTCCAATGTAAGTCTATGGGAAAAAGTCTTTTTGCGCCCAATGGCATCACGTGACGGACATGGAAGTTGTAATTCCACCATAAGGCCACTACGAAAATTTGCATTAAAGCCCGGTGCACTTCCTGGGGGCTTAGCCCACAGTGGTAGACTTGGCAAAGGATACATGTGCAACTACGTCCGGTTTTCAAAATAAGGTGTTAATAAGGGTACATACAAAATACATATATGGAAATAAGATTAAATGGATTATAAAATGGTGAATTTGTCGTCAGAAAAGTTGTGAGGAAAATTACTTTTTTTCTTTGATATTTGGTTGCTTGAAAAAAAATTTAATAAATAATTCCTAACATGACTGATATACTTGAGTTGAAGACATCTCTGCCTACATACAGACATAAATAACTTCACCAAGTCCATCACTGTCAGCCATGGATATATACATCCATGCTGTCAGCTCGATTTGGGCCGTTTGAATGCATTTACTGTCGGCTGATTTGACCCGACGATAAAAGAAAACAACCTTTTGTTTGTTCTTGATAACAAATTAATTTACTTGTGATCTCAAGATAACGGTATTAACAAAAATGTTTGAGTCATGTCCGTTTAGGGCTTCCGTATTACAGTATAGTAACCCATGCATTATTTAATTGTAGGAAAGTTATAAACATGACTTTTTTTTCATATATTAACCACGTAAATTTAGCGATTACTTGAGATAGAGTATTTATGAATAACTGCTTTTCTTTTAATTCTTAGGGTCTGTTTATTCCTCCGTCCTGCCATTAATCAAAGCTCATATTTGTCTCTTTAGGACAGTGAGAGTGTGTAAAGGTAACACAAGTTTTGGCTTCACCCTTAGAGGCCATGCTCCAGTGTGGATCGACTCGGTCATCCCCGGTGAGTCAAAAATGTGTGTGTGTGAGTAAAGGATCAAGCTGTTGTCGTATAGGAGTACTTTTAGTTATTACGCTGTAATAACACCGTTATCAATCAATCAAAACTTTATTTATATAGCACTTTTCGAACAAATCAAATGCACTTCAAAGTGCTTTACAAGCGATTGATAAATAAATTGACAAATATCATGATGATCAACAGTTACTTAAAGAAGTAAAATGTTAATAAAACAAAATTAGTAAAACAGATAATAGATAAAAATGGTATGAACTAGTATAAATATTAAAACCAATAAAATTATATTTAAAAAAAACTACATTAAAGCCAGACCAAACAGATGGATTTTTAGTTTACTTTTAAAAATAACAATAATTTCAGCCTCTGATCCTCTGGAAGGCTGTTCCAGCGGCTGAAAGCAGCATCGCCAAATGTTTTTGTTCTGTTTTGTGGAACAACAAAAAGAGAAGAACCAGAGGATCTTCCTGGTTCATAAACCAAAAGCATTTCTGAGAAGTAGTCTGGTGCACGGCCATGTAGTGCCTCATAAACTAATAAAAGAATTAACAGGTAACCAGTGTAAAGACTTTAAAATAGGCGTAATGTGTGCTCTCCTTTTGGTCTCCATCAGCACTCGAACCGCAGAAGTTTGAATTAATTATAGTTGATTTATTGAATTCCTCGGTAGACCAGAAAGGAGACAATAGTCTAGCCTGCTAGTTATAAAATGAATCAGTCTCTCTGTGTTGCTCAGAGAGAGAAATGGCCTCACTTTGGGGATATTCTTCAAATGATAAAATGCTGACAGCCTGCACATGAAATTAAGATCAATCCTAGATTTCTTGCTTCTTGGCTTGGGTTGAGTTCTACTGTATTTAGTGTGCAGGCCAGTTTCTCATCAGCCCTTTTGTTTTATCCTTGGTTGAGCTGTAAAGCCTTTATATCTAAAACACAGCTAAAATACAGTTTTATTACATGTAACAGAGTGTTATATCTTTAGAAAGCTTCCAAACTCTCCCACTGTACCATTCTTGTAACGAGGAAATGATCAAATCAAACGTCTCTTACTCATTCTCTGTTCTGCAGCGAGCCCAGCAGACAAGGCAGGTCTGAAACCAGGAGACCGCATCCTGTTTCTCAATGGACTGGACATGAGGTTGAGCTCTCACCCGCTTTCACTTCACAAATTCTTTGCAAATTGTGCTCAAGCTCCACATAAAACCATAAAAGTAAACATAAATATGGTAATACTGTTCCCCTTTCGAAGATGTGTTGTTGTTTGCAGAGCTCACACAGTTGTTGAAGGGAGTGGAAATTAAATTTCAGATGGATTTGGTTGAGAAATAGCTGAAATTAAAAGACGAACAATGAGAAAGAAGCAGCTCCCCAGAGAGTCTTTATACCCCAGTATGTGTAATGTTCTCTGCAGAATTCAGAAAGCTTTTCATGTTGTTTATTTGAAATGACTAATTGATTTTCAACTCGCTTCTTTCTAAAAAAACAATAATTGGCTCATGCAGTGAAAAGGCTGTCACAGTGTGAGTGTTTCTCCATGTGTCTGCCTGTAGGACCTCGTCCCATGAGAAGGTGGTGTCCATGCTCCAGGGCAGCGGCGCCATGCCCACTCTGGTAGTGGAGGACGGTCCGCCTACTTTCTCCCTGTCAGAGCAGGACCTGGCGGGGGGCGGCAGCGTTCCCACGGAGCTTCCCCGCTCCCCCGTGCTCAGCTCCCTGCAGTGGGTGGCGGAGATCCTGCCGCCCAGCATCCGGGTTCAGGGCCGCACCTTCGGACAGCAGCTGGAGCACCTGCTGACCATCCAGGAGAGGTACACCATCTGCAAGGCTCTGGAGAACTTCTTCCAGCACAGGTGAGCAAAGAGAAGGGGGATGAGAATAGAGGGGGTCAGAGGTCGGATGTGACGTCACACAAGGAGAAATAACTGAAAATGCTTGTATTTTGTGCTGTTATGTGCTTTTATATTATACCATAATTATGTACGTTACAGTGGAAAGTGCATTGTGGAGGTATAAATACGTTACAATAAGGTGGTTAAAGCTGTAGTGCGGAACTTTTATCTCCCCCCTCTGGCAGCGAGAGTAATAACACAAATACTGTCGACACTGCTTAAGACGTATGCCTGCATAGCTATACTGTATATACATTGACGCCACATTGACTCCTGGATCGTACGTCAACGTGGGCGCCATATTGGACCTGGCAAGACTGGCCCGTAAACACATGCAAGTGAACGGGGGAGCTGACATTTTTCTAGATGAAAAGCACTATAACGTCTACATTTCTCAACCGATTTCAACGAGTCGTTATTATATTAAAAGGTTTATGATCTACAAGGAGTAACGTTAAGTTAACATAAACATGAAATGTGTGATACGTATTAAAAACAATATGTGTCTAATATTGCAGACAATAAAACTGATGGCATGTCTTTTTACGCTATTAGATTATTTTGTTTTTATAATTGCTGTATTTTCACCATTATTTAAATAAATTCAGATCATAACTAATATTATTATACTATATTAATTATTACCATTATTTATTTATGTACTTGCCTGTTATTCTGATTGCTCTTGTTATTAGTATTGCTATAGATTGAAAGCATTATCGCTAAAACGGAGGAAGACATTTCATTGTATAATATAATATAATATTACATTATATTATATTATATTATATTATTTATATTATTTATATTATATTATTTATATTATGTTATATTATATTATATTATATTATTTATATTATATTATATTATTTATATTATATTATATTATATTATATTATTTATATTATATTATATTATATTATTTATATTATATTAT